>OX422218.1:176288474-176500974 GCA_949130495.1 Sambucus nigra | reverse complement strand
GAATAAAAGTAGATCAAAGAATCGATTCAAAAAGATCCCCTAATGAATTCGTTGGGCCCATTTGAGAACAATTGGCTGATGAAAAAATTATCAAAGATTGGCATTCCTTAGTAGCCATGATTGGGGCTATAGTACTGACTATGCATAGGACTACTAAGGTGTTCAACTCCAGGAAAGAAAGATTCGAGAACAAAACTCAGTCGAGATGGTAAGGACGGAAATAAGTCATTCCAACTATCCTTGAAAGGCTTGGCGATAAGCTTTAGCCATTGATTTTTCACGATGACTATTATCACTATTCTATCTAATCTAGCTATACGCTTACACCTGGATCGGTCCTAGACCTGTTAGCATTCCTTTCTCATACAGCCTTGCACTAAAAAGATAGGTATGCTCCGGTCCCGAAGGAGACAAAAACAAGAGATAGTTTAAGCCAGTTTCACTTAGCCTAACGATAATGAATGGTGACGGCTATCAATATACGTCTCTCGACGTGCCTTTATGGCAAGCAAAGATTCACGGATTAGTCCATAAGGAACTCCTTAGTTGTAATTCGAATTAAACATTGAAAGTTATCCCCACAGGTTGAGGGGTGGAACTATGATAAGGAGAATTTAAGAATTCTGATTTCTAGGGTGATTAAAGTACCCGAATATCATAACCGCGCACAGAACACAAGGTGAATAAAGAGTTGGAATGATTTTTAGCATGGATTACCTGGAAAGAACTTTATATCATACAAAAGAGATGACCTGTAATTATTCTGATGAATAGAGCGTTAGTGATTTATTTTGGTTGTTGTACCTATTTGGGAAAATTGTTGTACTTATCTGAGGAAGGTGGAGATTATTATTACTCTTTTATTATCATGGAATTTGGATGCCCTATTTCATCTATTCCTTTGAATTTAGTTAGTTCTACAGATGAGTAGCACGCCGTTCGCTCTCCCATGGCGGCTGAAGTGTTGCAAAAATGTGGGAATCTTGGTTAACTACAGTTAAAATGGTCTGAATCGGAGGGACGTGGAAATAGACGTGTGAAATATATGTTTGTGGGAATAGTATGACGAAGTGGAAGTGATAGAGTGGATTAAACGTCACATGAGGGGCGATAATCCATACATAAGTGTGCAATTGAATAGCACGCCCTAACTTGATTGGAAGGCTGTGGAAGTCGTTCAAGAATTGGTATTCCTTGAATAGAGTAGAATTTAATGATTATGAAGAACACCCGGAGCGGATTTATTATTAGTCAAGCATGAGAGCGACTTGCGCATACAAAGAGTAAGGATGTTAGTATGGTATAAGAGATCCAGAAGTGCACATCGTGGAGAGAAGAGCCCGGGTCGGAACTTTCGACATACTCCAAGGAGGAAGGGGAGTATTACGTGTCACTTAATGTAAGATATTTCACGGGGAGAATCGATGTTTAGTGAGACGTAGTGAGTAGTCTCTACATGCACCGCCCGTAAGTAAGGTTTGGTTGAAAGCGGAGAATCAACCAAAGAATTTTGTGTTTATCGACAATTCCTGAAATTGGAAGAGGTCGAAAAAGTTGGTATAGTCCTTGGATGGGTTACCATCCTCAAAACATGATCAAGGGTTTATCCCGAACTTGTGAATTAAGTCGCCGAGAAGGAAATGATTGATATTCCTTTGGGCTGGCTTACAATATTAACTAGTATGCCCCAGACTTCCTTCAAAAGAAAGGATCGCGCCAGTGCATGGTCCGGCGCAGTACAAATTTCGAAATCAGGATGAGATTGGTGAATCCCACCTTCAACTGGGATTTCAGGAACCAGCGGAGTTAAGATTTCATTTTGAGTAGGATGTATCACCCTTAGCCAGGGAATAAGCGCATGGTGATTAAAGATTAGGAGAGCCATGTGAAGGAGATTTTGAAATCGTGGTACTATGATTTCAAGCATGCTCGGTAGGAACACTCGTACCTGTTTGTCGCGTACAAGGTACTTAAACAAAATTTTTGGATCGATCAAGAGAACTTCCGATAAATGTAGTAGAATTCCACGACTGTATTAGGCGAGCTAGAGTGATCAAATGTTCGTAATATTTTCGCAGAATGGGAGTTTTGTATATGAATGATCCGAGTATTTGTCTATAGTAGGGTGCGGCCTCTTAATGTTAGTGAGATAATGAAATGTATAACGTATAAGTGTGACTTATGCGAATGTTGTCGGTTGGGACCACAAGGTGAAGTATCTTTAATGGGAATATAAAACAATGTTGCTGTGAAGAAAGGGCTATAGAAATTGAGCGCCGTAATGTGTAGTTAGGTTGTGTACGGGAAAAAGGATATCTAGAATTGTGCTATCGGATAGGCCTTATTTTCCGAATTTCGGGACGAAATTCAGTTATTAGGGGGGAAGTATGTAATACCCCGTATTTTTATAGCTTTTAAATTATGGGATTTATTAAATTTAATTGAGATAAATTAATTTAATTTTAATCCGGAATGTTGCTTTGAATATTTACTAGCGTGACGAAAGTTAGTAATTATTGGAAATTTGTTATTTGTTGCATATTACTGGATGAGTATAGTAATATATGAGATTTATTTTTATAATGTTGTCATGAGTGAATTAAATGACGATTTCGAAAATTTAAGTCGGAACGTGCTCGTGTCACGTCGGGACTAATTTGGATAAATAAAAAGTGAATATTTATAAGTTGTCTGTATGGTCGTTTTGAGTGCACCAACGCGTCCGGTAGGGTCGATATAGTCAGAAAAGTGTACCCGGGGGTGTAGTTTGGGTCTCGGGGCAATTTTAGGCTTAATTAGTACCCCGGGAGGGCATTTTAGTCATTTTACATAATTGGGTAATTAAACCCACGAAATTCAGCAACCTATATCAGCCATTTAGGTTAGCTTTTAGGGTTAGAATATCCAGAAATCAAGTGACAGCCATTGGAGAAGAGAGGAGAGAGCTCCAAGGCAATTCAAGGCCAAGAAACCACCGGTTTGCACCACCGCCACCACCGCCGCGTAGATCGCAAGACGAGGAACGCAACCATACCAAAATCAGCCGTGAATCAGAATACCAAAAATCCCAGGCAAGTGTTTAACTTGCGTATTTTCGTTAATGCAATCTTCATATTGGTTTAGGATTGATTAGAGATGATAAATATGGAAGAACACCCAATTTGTGTTAGGAAAATGCATGTAGAAATTATTTATATGAAATTTTGAAACCCTTGCCATGTAGAGGAAATTAAATCACTAAATTTTGATGATCATAAGAAAGAAATTCTGGAGAAAGATTGATTAGAAAACTGTTTAAGAAAATTCTAGGGTTCTTGATAATTGGAGACAATTTTAGGTGGAAAATCCATGTTTAAATGATGTATATGAACATGCCTTACGTTAGAATCATCTAGTATATTGTTATGATGTTAGTAGTAGAATTCTGGGATGATTGGAACTTGGAAATATCGATTTGGTGCAATTTTGGTGATTAAACCCGTAACTGCATTCTGCAGAATTTTGCCCATACCTGCTTGATCGATCGAACGAGTCTAGAGCTTCGATCGATCGAAGGTTCGATCGATCGAGCCCCAAGCTTCGATCGATCGACCCCTCCTGGCAGACTCCTAATTCCCTCTTTAAATGCGTTAAATTCTAATTGTCGTGTTATAATTCTTGGGCATTCTTGATAAATTGATTTGGGAGACATTGAGGACCAGTAGGGTATATGAATAAATGTTGGAACCTTTAATCTTCAACGAGAATGGTATTTATGGGATAATTTCCTTAGGTTGGTAGATTTATGAATTTAAAGGGTGAGGTGCGTAAGAGAGTTACGTTGGAACCTAATAAAGACACTTACTGAAATTCAGATTTGTGAGGATATAGCCCACGAGTGTTAGGTAATAAGTGAGAAAACCCTTCGAGTTAAGGTTAGGAATGAAACCTTATACGTAATTCTATAAATGTGAAATTAAGGATAAATAGTATAATAATGGGTGACGAGAAGAACCTATATTAATATGATAAAGTGGTATATTTATATGATTGTGTGTACATATATTATATACTTGTGAAAATTCATGCCCACGCTACTTGCTATCCCTGAGGTTACCGCGCTGGGGCAAGTCTTATCTCGATGGGACCTTTATGGGGGATATTGACTTGTACCCTAGGAGATAGATATACTTGGTACAGGCTATCGATGTGATAGTTCAGACGGTCCTAAGAGACGCAGGTATGTGCCATCCTCTTAGAGACTTGGAATCTATGCTTCGCCTCAATATTGTTTGTGTATTCATGTTAATACAATTCGAGAGTGATTCCGATTGTATTCCCCTTAATATGAGTGATATGGGGTTCTGGATAGTAGAGTATGCACGCACCATAGTTTTATGAGGGGTTCTGTTAATTTATATATATTATATGAGTAGTTAATATATATATATGAGATTTTGAAATTTGAAACTGCCTATTGTGATTTGACAAGTAGGACATGGTTGATGACTCTTATAGTAAATACTTGTTTGTGAAAAACAATATGTCACCGAGGAACTTTATATATTAATAAAAAGCTAAAACGAGAGTTGTGCTTCTATTTGGAAGTATTCTTTGTCAACAAAAATATAGTTTGGTTTGAAATCTTACGAGTAAGTAGATACGCTAAATTATTGGGAAGGTTAGTATAATAAAATGCTAAGATAAACCGTTGGGAAGGTTAGTGCGATAGGTGTGCACATTAGAGGTGAGTATTTCTCAAGAGAGTGACGCACTAATATGTTGTTGCATTGGCCTGTATCAATTTAAATACTTGCTAAACGTATTTTAAAATCAAACACACTTTCGGGCTCTGACCCGTTTCCTCTCTCTCTCTCTCTCTCTCTCTCTCTTGTATATATATGTATGTATTACAGGTGCCCAGCCACAGGGGCGTCTTGATTAGGATCTCTTGGAAGGAACGCGCTGCAGCTTAGGTGGGAGTTGCAGGTCTCTGGATTAGACGACTTCATTCATTCGGATCTACTCTTAGTACTTTCACCAGTTGACCATGTGTTGCTCTCTCCATTATCCCGTTGTTATTGGGACTTTTGTATATCAGTTGTTTTCAGTATTGTTACTATGGGTTTTATTCAGTTTGTATTGGTGACTTTAGTTTTCTTATGTTGACATTCGATTGACGAATGTATTATATTATTTGGTTTACTGTGATGTGATTCTAAGTTGTAGAAATGTTGTTTTTAAATAAATAAATCTTTTTCTTAAATTAAAATTTGGAAAGCATGTATGAAAATGGTTTTGACACTTAGCTTAACTATTTAGGGTGTTAAATTGGAAAAATGTATTTCTATCGACAGTGATGCTGAGAATGAACCAACTGTTTACCTTGATTTAATTTAATAAAGGAGTGATCGCCCGGTATTTAATTAGGTGGGGTGTCACACACACACACACACACACACACACACATATATATATATATATATATATATATATATATATATATATATATATATATATATGTGTGTGTGTGTGTGTGTGTGTGTGTTTACGGACTTATACATATATAACCCTGCGAATGTAATGAAGTTAGTTATCTAAGTCTAAGGATGCAGACAATTGATTAGAAATTCAATACTACATAGGATACAGAGGGAATGGTGGGTCACTATTGTAAGTAAGATGACTAGAGAACTCGAAAAAAGGATAAGTGTGTACACAATGATATGTCCAATACACGATTTATGCTAGACGCATCACATGTTTCACAATCATCTTGTTATCTATATTTCATTTGTTTTTTGGGGATAGGGTACGATTAATATTGCACCTAGGTGAGAGGTGAGGAGATTGTCCTATGCGAGTGCCGATGGGAGACACCTTCATAAATTAACTATAATCTTGTATTTCAATTTCAGTAAGTTAATTCTTGCACACTCTAGGGCACTGACCCAAATTATTAGGTTTGTGTAGACAAGGATAGAAGGACTAAAGGAATGTCAGACTTGCTATCACGTATTACTTCTCGAAGATCGATTTATTGATTCTAGTTTAGGCTGCTACTTTTTCCTATCTTTATTTATTTTGGATTATTTTATGGGCATAAGCCCGAAGTCATTTAGTTTTACTAGTAGAGATGTTATAATTATGTTCGATTTTATTTTGTTGAATGTTGATGTTGGATTTACTATTATCTCTTGTTTATTAATTCAATTCAGTTTTAAATTAAAATGTGATTTAAAATATAAATGTTTATTCTGGGTCGATGCTAAGAATGATATAAATTAACAAGCAAGCCCCTTCTTCGGGCGCATATCATATTTGGACAATATTTACATCAGAAAATGGGGGTTGTTACATTTGGATATTCTAATCCAAATATCATTGAATAACATGAGAGATTCGGGCATTTTTAATAGTACTTCTAAGAAATTGTATCCAATTTACAAGTAATAATTTGTGAACATTTGATCACAATAATCATTATGGATCTTCATATCACAAATTAGTTTAAATTATACGAATTTAAGTTTATACACTTTCAATTAAAACTCCATATTTGATTTTGATATATTTTCTTTGAAACTTTAGGTCCAAATAATTTAGGGACTTCAAATACTAAAAGTAGAACATAGAAAAATACAAGTTCCAAAGCTGAATAATTATTGTGTAGGTCTTAATATCGTATGATTTGGTAACTTCAGGTCGTAGCTAAAAATGGCTATATGAGAACAGGCCTCAAAATTTAAATGTAATAATTTGTAAGCTTATAAGATCAAACTAAAATATAGCCATTTTTAAATTTTGAGGCAAGTACTTCCCATATAACTTAAAACTTAGGGAGCAAGAAAAACTAAAATAATATGTAAGCTTATATGACGAAACTAAAATACCTTAAAACACGACGAGAAGAAAAAGTAATATTATACGATGTAGTTTAATAATTGATTACTAATCAATAATTGACCTGATAAGAAGCTAAGTTGATTCATTCTTATTTATAAACTACAATGAATAAGAAGCATAAAACTTTCTAATATGCAGAGCCGGTTTTGAGGGGAGGCCAGGGAGGCGGTCGCCTCGGGCCCCGATATTCGACGCATTTTAGGCGCCTTAAAAATTTTATCTCTGTATATATATTTACAGCGTCATTTTTCAATTGTCACACAAATAATTTGTTGAAAACTGAACGGACAAATATTTAAACTTGTAAACTCCTGAAAATCAAGTCGCCATCTTTTCGGTTAAAAAAACCCATAAGTTATAAATTAATTAAAAACCTCTTGTTTAATTTGGATCCCTGTTCAAGAATTCGCTTCAGCGCTAAAATCTCGGAACCGCCCTTATAATATGTTTTAAAGGACCAAAGGCAAACAATTGATGCTTTATAAATAGAGAGGAACAAAATAAGCATCAATTATGTTGACTTTTAAATTTTCAAATTCAAATATGTGAGGGACAACGAAGATGTAGTCCATGAAATTGTTAGTATAAAATGTAACAATCATGTACTTGTCTTTAGTGAAGAAAAGAAGAGAACCAAAAATTTCCAACAATTGTTGTTACCCATGGCTAGGAGGCAATCCTCTTTCATTTTATTATATTAAGCTCTTGTCTTATAACATGTTGTGAAAAATAAAGCATTTTTTTAGAGAGAGCAAACGTTTCATTCAATTAGTATATCCATACTTGTATTTTCTTTATTTATAGTATGAAGTCAGGTATCTTGAAATACTTTTTAAATCATATGTTAGATAAAAGTGAACATCCACCCATATACATATTTATAACGAAAAAAAATTATTTTTGTATGGTTTAAAAAAGGCAGAAGAAGGTTTATGGTTGTGTCACTTGTCACATTGATTTATACAAACAATTTACATTTTTTGTTCAATTAAAAATATGTATTTTTGTGTTTTTGCTTGAATAAAAAAAGAAGATGCATTGAAGTTTTTATTATATGTTTTTACAGAGGTTGAAATTTCATACACTTATTTGTGATAAATTTGGCAAATTTTCATTTACAAATATTTATTTAGTTTTTGCTAAACTTTGCATGAAATGTTGGCGAACAAATACAAATGAAGATATATAAATAAGATATTTTTGAACACTATAAAAGCCAAGAGAAATTATTTGTATCATAAATATTGTACAAAAATGAGAGAGAGAAAAGGGAATAAAGGGTATAATTTTAAGGGGAGATGAATAGGATTTCGTACAAAAGATTGTTAGAACATAAATTAAGGGGAGATGAATAGATGGATGCATTTTACAATGATCTTTAATGCTAACACGAGTGTATATATATTTATATATACAATGAACAAATGTATATAAAAATTAAATTCTAATTATGTTGTAATGAGTTACAAACGTATATTTTAACATACATAACAACACATAAAGACTTTTCTTGTCATGCAAGTCATATTCATGCATTAAAAAAAAGAGTAATGCTGTAATTTCATCAAATCTATGGAAATAAAAAATAAAAATAAAAAATTTGCCTGACTACTTAAGACTTTAAAAATAAAAGGTTCTAATATCACTTACCACATCGATTTGTAAAAGAAATCGTTTAAAAAAGGGTAAGAGTGCATTGTTTTGTATGTTTTTGTTTGGCCTTAATAGTTATGTTCCTTATTATTATATTTTAGCATTTTCTCCCCATGGTGTCAACATGGTCTTTAATTGGCTAACATTAATGTCAATTTCTCTATAACCCAGAGAAGCTTTAATCTTTAATGATCGAGCTGGACGTATTCTACAATTACCTATAGATATAATACATATTTGATGGTTTATTTATAACTTACCGATGTTTTCTTTTCTTGTCAAATGATTTCACACACACACACACACACACACACACACACACACACACACACACACACATATATATATATTACTGGTCTTATGCGGATCAGCCCACATTTTAAGAGTGCGGACCGAACATGTGTCACCTTGCGGTGAGCATAGAAATTGTGACACCCCGCCTAATAAAATACCGAGTGATCAGTCCTATATAAAATTAAAACAGGAATCCTAGTTGGTTCATCCTTAGCATCACTGTCGAATTTTTTTTAAACTTACTAACCACCTAGTATTCCGAAAAGCTGGTGCCAATTTTAACTTTTTAATTAAGCAAAACAGTACATGCGGAAATAAACATAAACCATTCACACAACTGATTTAAATCAACTGAATAATTAATTAAACAATTTGTCGAATAAACCATCGTCCACCAAAGTAAATAGTCCAATACATTCTACCAATAAGAAAATATATAAATCTGAAAACTACAACTGAAAAGTCTGGGCGACATGCCCTAAGTAAACTGAAACTGATAGATGATTCCTACTCTAGTAAAGAATGAACGATGCGTCTAATCCAAGCTCTTGCTAGCATCCACATATGCCGCAGCGCTGTGTCCCTGGAATAGAATATCTATCCTGACATCCCTGTGGCTGGACACCTAAAAGGTTTTGAAAATAGTTTTATAGCAAGGGTTAGAACCCAAAACATTTTGAAAATATTTAGCAAGTGAATTAACTGCAGTAATTTAAAATGCATGAATGCGCTTCATATTTAAGTTAGTGTCGCACTCTCTTGAGGACATTCTCACCCCTCCACTATTGTGCACACCTAACGGTTACCTTAACCCCACCTAGTTGTACTACCCTGTCCAACTAGTCCTGGTATAATCTCCCCATTGCCATACTACTCTAACGCGAGTATTATAATTCAAGTGTTATAAGTAATCTCACTAATTAACTTAATTAATTGCTTTTAAATAATATCATATAACTGTGACACAAGTTATATAAAGAAAATACATCACATATTGTATTATGACTCGCATATAATATTTAACACCATTATATACGTACCTTTATTCAAAACATCCACACATATATCATATGTATATCCATCCCTCTGAGTATACCCTCATCGGATAATTTTCCTCTAAAGTGCTATCTTCCTAGGTGTGCTCACATAACCTAGTTACCCAAGTTGGAATCGCTCACCAACCTGGCCCAAAAATATAAATGTAGTGCAGACGGTCATATTCCTTCCCTGAAAGTGAGATAAGCCCCTCACCCATATACCAGACGCTATGACCTGAGGATATACTCACCCTACTCCTCAAGCTAGGGGATTCACCCACAACGCGCAACCTCCCTTGATAGCACTAGAGTATATAACTTAAATAAATATCTAGTCCCTGATATTTAAGAGCACACAGAGTACACACACATATAAATACTATCACCACACCGTATATATATAATATAAATCTCGGCTTTATCGTGTACTAAAACCCGTAACACTAGCCTGTATATTTCCGAGTCTATGGTCCGACTCAAATTAATAAGTTTTCTCTTTAATTAATTTATTACCTTCCCGAGTCTACAGTCTGACTCTAATTTAATTAATTAACACATCAATTAATTTAACACTTGGTGTCGCCCAACCATTATACTCTGACTCGCTCACTTGGCACGTACCATCGTTAATACCCGATTCTATATTTTGCCCCTTAACTAATAAATTACACCTCAATTCCTTTAATAATGTAGTGCCACTCAACTACCATACCCGAACATTTTCCCTCGATCCAAAACCAATACCTATGAATTTATTCCCAAAATTTAATCATCTCGTGACATACAATTATCACCCTCCTAAACCCAATCATATCCCCTTATAATTGTTAAGGAATATGTGCCGCGTATAAATTTATCACTAACTAAAAGTAGGGGATTAAATCCTAAATTAGCTTCCCTTTATATATTAAACAAGCCAATCTACCAAAAATCTATGACCATCGATCGATCGATCGATCAAACAGGTCCCTTTCTTCTCCGTTGTTCCGTTCAGCCATTAACGAAACCTCAAGCTTTTATTTTAATTACGAACCCTTATCCAATCACAACCAACTTTACCTCCATAAGAAAAAGGTCTAAACATCCTAGAGATCGTAATTCATCATCAATTTTATACATAACCCTAAGTATATCCGATTTGGATTTTTCACCCGGGTCTCGTTTTACCGAATCTAACCTCACCATTTTCAGTCAATTTAATCACTAATACATTGTGACAACCCGCCAACTAAAATAATAGGTGGCCAGCCCAATACTCTAATAATCATAGGAATCATAGATGGTCCATTCTCAGCATCACTGTCGATTAAAATAATAGTACGAGATAACCACCAATCATTTTAGAAAACGGATTGTCAATAAAAGAAAATTTTGTAAATAAAAGAAAACACTTAGACAATCCCATTTGAGAAAACGGTGGATATCAAAAATCGATAATGAAGAACGACAAATATCATAAAGAATCACCGAATAAGCTGTCGGTGCACAGACTACTACAAATGGTTACACCGAGTATTACATTTCAATATTTACAATATAGTAGATGAGTTCAACGCTTGGGCAAACACGCCCGAATAAATAAACTGAACCTAACTAAAGTACAATGGAAAGAAGCGTCTAATACCAATAACCTACAACATCCGCAATATGTTGTAGCTCCATGACAACCGGAATGGAAATGTAAACATGGGTGTCCATGCGGTAGAGCACCTGTAATGGCAATAATATGTGTAGAAATAAAGAAATATAGATACGGGTCAGGGTCCGGTTTGATATGATTCCCATGTGAATAAAATGCATGACAGTTAAGTACGTAATTCTCTCGCATATAACAATAATATTTCTCACCTCTCAATCTAAAAACAACCTAGCGTAGTATAAATGATGCTCAGGTTAAAGAAAGAACAGAAGGCTAACTTCTCCCCAGTCTCAACACTATGCCCTTATTCGTGCGTGGGGTGTCTCGCAATGCGAAATCCAAACAAGGAACCCCCCCGATACACTACTACTAGGCAAGGTTGATCGTCGAGATACATTGGATCCTGTCCTAATTAATTCAAGTACTAAAGGCTAGTTTCTCCCCAGTCACAACACTATGCCCTTATTCGTACGTGGGGTGTCTCGTAAAGCGAAATCCAAACAAGGAACCCCCCCGATACACTACTATTAGGCAAGGTTGATCGTCGAGATACATTAAAGCCTTAGCACAATATTATATATATATATATATATATATATATATATATATATATATATATATATATATATATATATATATATATATATATATATATATATATATATATATATATATGTATGTATGTGAGAGGTCTCATCTACTACTACTCAAGGATATATATAATTATATCCATTCACCATCAAAAACATAATTCCCATTTATTCTTTAAGAATATATATAAATGGTACAACATTTTATCAAATGTTTACTAATCAATGTCATCGTATACAATTTTATTTCATAGTCACATTCCTTATCAGGAAATATAATCATAGTTTTTTTTTATGCTCTTTGTGGCATTTTCATCTCAATTATACACTTCGTAAAAATATCTTCCTTATCAGGAATATAATCATTATCATATGCTCTTTGTGGCATTTTCAACGTGCTCTTTGTGGCACTTTCATCATGCTCTTTATGGCATTTAAATTGTGCTCTTTGTGGAACCCATATACATCAAGTCCAACTTGATTGAGAATAGTTATAATTACATATATATATAATAATTCTAAGACCGCCCGTCCGGGTTTCCCCACTGTGCGCGCCCCTAAATGTCTATCTTCTTCCACGGCCTGTTATTTAGATAACCTGGGATGCTACTAAACGTTGGGAAGCGGCCATGTGCCTGCGGGATAGTCAAGACCACACCCGGAATCCCCAACCCATCGCAGAAAATATACAACCACAAGCGCTCACATGGCCTAGGGACTATATCCACCCTGCGTTAATTTGTCAGGGGGCATCACCACAACGCGCGAACTTCCCTTAAGATAGAGATTTAGAGAGGGTGTGTATCCATACCTTTTAACATTTATAAAAAACATTACTTTTTCCCTTTGAAATCATCCGATTTTACATTTACAAAATCATTTGTACTATTTATTAGTACAATATTTAATAATATACATTTCTTATTCTTAGAGTCATATTTTATTAATGACTTAAGAGCCGAAGTGCCATTAACCTCAACTAGTCCCCAAGACTTCAATATAATATCATAAACCATTTAAAATGAATCTCCCTCAAGGAGTGTCTCCCAAATGTCTCAACATTAATATTTTATCTTCAATTTATCTTTTGGTTAATCTCCTATTTCATCCGGATATTAACCTATGCAACTAGCCCTCGGGGTAAGCCCAAACATCCCATTAAATCCTAGGGCATTAGACTACCCAAAACTACCCTCTAGGACTCCCCATTAATCCTTAATGGAAGGTCCCTAAACCTTGGACCTAAAAGAAAAAGGGCTAAAAATCAAACTAGGAAAAATCTCACAAAAATAAGGGAACCGAATCGATTCGCCCCCTGGGCCGAATCGATTCGCCCTTGCGAATCGATTCGCTGAATAGCCAAATCGATTCGGTGAGCAAAACTGACTTTCTGTAATTGTCCGAATCGATTCGGTCTTAACCCGAATCGATTCGGTCGTCCAGACCTGTAACCTACCCCTTATCTGAATCGATTCACCCCTAGGGCCGAATCGATTCGGTCCTAAAATTTTGCCCAGTTTGGGCTACGGGTTATATGAACCCTAAAATCCCAAAATCCCAAAACCAACAATCTTTGATTTTATCCAACACCAACAACATCTAATTCTCCCAAATCATTTCTACACCAATAATAACTAATATTTTATCCTCAAATCAAATCAAAACTAAGATTTAAGGGTTTAATCAGCAAAATTAATAAATACCCATTTAGGGTTTTGTGACAACCCGCAATCCGAGATAAGGGGTGGCCAGCCCGATACTCAAACGTAACAGGAATCATGGATGGATATCATTCTCAGCATCACAAATATAAACTGAGTATACGGGAAAACCACCCAATAAATCAGAAAACGGGTTGCCAAAAAGTGTAAAATTTAAAAAATGCGGTTATAAAAATTTAAACTAACAACCCAGTCTGACGAGCAAGTGGAATTCCAAAAGATAACATATAATATAACTAAAATGAAGGTACACAAATGGACCGAATAAGTTGTCGGTCCACAGCTACATAAGACAACGTACAACAATATAAAGGGTCTTACATAGTACAACCATTAATCAAATACAATGGTTTGGGCCACGCGCCCGAGGGACAAGACCCGATCATATCTAGAATAACAAGAATGAAAGTGTCTACCACAACATCCTGTAATAACCCGCAAAGTCTTACAGCTCGTCGAAGGTGCAAGGAACTTGGAAAAGTCAAGTCGGGCGTCCTTGCGGTGGAGCACCTGAGCGGATACAATAATATATATACAACCAGGAAGTAAACCGGTCAGGGCCGGGTTCTATATGATTTCTAGAAGAATAAAAAACATGATAGATATGAACAGTTATTCATGGATGATGAGGATGATAGAATGGCATGCTATCTACAATGTAAGTAAGAATTGAAAGTAAAGCACTATAAGTTAAAACCCTTCCTTTAAACTACTGTTTCCATTACTTTCAGGCAATACTTATTTGGAATAAAACCATATAATTGGTTAAGTCAAGAAGTTATAATTTCTATTCATGAATTAAAACTTCCCATTTTATCTTTCCATTCCTTATTAGGAATATCATTTACATCAAGTGCTCTTTATGGCACATATATTGTTCCCGTGCTCTTCCTGGCACATATTCATGCTCTTTATGGCATTTCATACGCTCTATGTGGCGTTTAACAACCATCAAGTCCAACTTGATGAAAATATAGTTATATCATATATATATAGATATATAACGATATCTAAGACCGCCCGTCCGGGTTTCCCCACTGAGCGCGCCCCTAAATGACCATCATCTTCCATGGCCTCCAAGACCAACTGGGCACCTAACGAAACACGTCGGGAAGCGGCCATGAGCCTGCGGGGTAGTCAAGACCACACCCGGAATCTCCTACCCATCGCAGAAAAATATAACAATAAGCGCTCCCATGGCCTAGGACTATATCCACCCTGCATTCATTAGCCAGGGGGCTTCACCTCACGAGCGAACTTCCCTTATGATGTCATTTAGAGAGGTGTGTAATAGTAAATTAACATTTACATTAATCATCATTTTATTTCCAAAAATCCATTTCCATTAATCATGTGATTGGTTCTTTATTATTAAACCTAATATCATTAAACAACGGGGTCCATTCTAAAATTGAACATATTATCTTTAAACACCTATGGGTTCATTTTATGTGAACCTAATTCCCATCGAATTTTATCATTTATTCCTCAATTTACAATCCCCGATTAACTCTCCAAATGATCATTATGATCCTACAATTCTCCAAGGCCTATGTAACTTGACTTGACAATCCCTTCTAGTCTCCAAGTTAGGGTACCTAACTTCCAAACTTCTAAGAGTTTGAATAAAAGAAGTAATGCCTTAGCATTACTTTAGACCTCCCCGAAACAAACCCCAAATGAACCCATTTCTAGTCCAGGGTAACGACCAAACTCCATAATTACTCTAGGACTCTAAGCTTACTTCAATTAAGAAGGTTCCTAGGTCCTAACCCTAAAGAATAAGGAGGAAAAATAAAAGAAAAAGACCCCCAAAATCTGCTGGAACCGAATCGATTCGCCCCAAGGGCCGAATCGATTCGCCCCAGCGAATCGATTCTCTCTGAAAGCGAATCGTTTCGGACAATAAAATTTGGTTTCTGCAATTGCCGAATCGATTCGGTCCAAATCCGAATCGATTCGGACAACAAGACCTGGGATTCTGCATCTATGCGAATCGATTCGCCCAAGGGGCCGAATCGATTCGCCCCAGCGGAATGGACAAGAATGGCTATGGAGTTTTGAACTCCAAAATTGATCCAACACCAAAACCAACCCCAACCAAAATCATTGGCTGCAATTTCTACATTCTAAATCCATCTATCTACCAACCTTAAACATCATTTATCATCCAAATCCATTTCTAAGGGTTAATACCCAAAAATCCAACAAAAACCCTAACATTTCTAAATCATAAATACCAATGCAATTTATTCTACTTAAACCATAAATTTGCAAGTAGATTACTTGCCTCAAGGTAAGAATCTGATTTGATGAAGAAGGAGGCAACAATCCAAGCTCCAATCTCTCTTTTCTCCCAAGTTCTCTTCCTCTCTCTACTCTCTCTAGGGCTCAAATGTGTAAAATGGAAGAATGGGAATAGGGGTGGGGAAAATAAAACGGGGCTCAAGTCTAAAAGCCCAACTAAAAATGCTAATACGCGATATACTAATACGCGACTACACTATTTAAGCCAAAACCAGTTAAAAGTCCCCAAAATGCCAAAATACAATATGGCACTTATTTTGACTGTCTCACACCTACCGGGACTAACTACACTATCCGAATTATCATTTGAAAGTTTTAACTCATTTTAGTTCCGGTTCCATAATAAACCAAAATGTCATTTTAAATCTTTATGACATTAAAATTACCACATGCAAGTTTTATCTACTCACGAGGTAACTACACAACATATTAGTAAATATTGGCTTGACATATCAAATTAATATTTACTCAGCATCTTATCAGATAATAACTAATTACTACACATGGTAATTAAGGATAAAATGGGCTATCGGAAGAGAGGGTTATTACATACTCCCCCCCTTAAGAGGGAATTTTGCCCCCAAAATTCGGATATACGTCGCAAGAAGAAGTGCGGATACTATTCCCGCAAGTCATCCTCGCGCCCCGATGTCGATTTCTCGACCTAAGCTGACTATATAGAACTCAACCCCAAAGTACTACCATCGACACCCACGTAACTCTACGCTCTAAGATAGAAACCGTCTACTTCTAATAAGAACCGTCGAGTTGCATCTACCTCGAAAGGAATGTGCCTAACGGCACCGTTCTATCTCTCGTACTCCCTTGCATGAGAGACAAGGAACAAATTATGAACTTGCCGCGAAATGTTTCGATAAAGCGAGCAAATAGTTTACCGGACCCACCGCGACATTTCTAGGAAAGGTACAACGTCATGCGGTGCAAGTCTTCCTTTTCTCCTCGAAACGCATAACGTCCTCCTCAGGCGATACTCACCACAACCTTTGGTCTAATGACCTCGACTCCAGATGCCTTCTTCTCGCATCGCATGAGCTCTTTTGTCGGTCTCAGTTATATGAGAGACTCATCATCTTGCACTTCTAACCAACAAGCGGAAGATCTAAAAAGCCTAATATATAAGGCCTCTTCTAAAGCGCCGTCCCAACCACAAATTCTATATAGGCGAAGTGAACAAGTGGAAAGCATTGCTCCCACTACTCTTAAAGTTAGGCACGCAGGTAAGGAGTATATGCCTCGGCATATGGTTTATTCTATTGGTTTGGTCAACTGTGGAAAATGATAAGAAGTAATTAACCACAATTCAATTCCCATGGCTTCTTGGAAACTTGCCAAGAATGAGAAACGGGAGTCTTGATTCGGTACAACAACCTTCCCAGGCCCAGCCAATAGTACTAGCGACGTATAACTTGGCACGAATCGTCATTACCTTGATGCACCGAAACGTTAGAACTGCGTGATTCTCCATCTCTGCTTAACTTAAGTCCCTCCCGTTCGGAACAAAATTTTCTTAAGGGAACGCACCCCACCCTCAAGATGGACTTCAACTCAAATAGGGGGGTAATACTCCTTACAAGTTTAAACTTGTGAGGCGCATCCACAATAATTCGATACTCCAGTATTATCACTCCCCGTCATGGCAGAGACTTACTAATGGAATCTACCTTCGAGTTTAACCACGTGGCCCAGGGTACGAGTTAATTTACCCTTTCGTTACCTCTGTAACACTCCACCGCGTGAGGCCTCATCTCCTTCGGCCTTAACCACTAACTTCTCAAAATCCTCCCACTTCCCATAGCATGAAACCAAACACTTGGTATGAGTTTACGCATGGCTTAGTCATGGTCAACTCCCAACAACCCTCCTAATCTTACGTCCCATACCAAAAGGCCCTACGTCAAAACAATCTTAAAGTCTATCTACCTATACCCTATCTAAGTCGTATACACCTAATGCTAAGTATATCCCTAGTGCCCAAGACCTTTCTCAACTTCCGACATTTGCTCAGTTTCGTGCGTGGGACGTCTCGCCGAAGCGAAATCCAAACAAGGAACCCTCCTGTTACACTACTACCTCGCGTTGTCAGTCATCGAGGGGTACAGGTCTAAGACACATGTTCGGGACCAAAAGATTCTACAGCTACACACTAACTATTTAACTAACAAAAGAATATCAACAATCCAAAGCTGACCCTTCGTGAAACCCAAGGGTTATATACCTTATAACATATGCATCTCAATAAATAGCCTTCTATTCAAAGGCATAACCCGAAGTCTCAATTCGACTTCGTACCTCGGTCTCCCTCATATCGATCAGAGGAGAGAACTATATACAGTGCTCCTAAGTCGCACTATAATAGCCATCAATCACTCTAGTACGTGACCTTCGGCTAAACTATCAAATCCCACTTCCGACAATAAAGTAACAAAATAAAATATATTAAAAGGGAAGAATAACATACCTTCACTCACAACATCGTTAAGTGTTCATGCGGCGGAGTGTCTCGCAAAGCGAAATCCAAACAAGGAACCCCTCCGTCACATGCCTACTTAACTAGTTGATCATGGAGATAGAGCATAATACACACAAGGTAAAAGAAAGGAAAGGTAGTATATCCCCACTCCCAACGTCGTTAAGGTTCGCGCGTGGAGCGTCCCGAAGAAGCGGAATCCAAACAAGGAACCCCTCCTATACGCTACCACTCAACTTGTTGGTCGTGGAGATAAGGCATAGAAATCACATACCAATATCACATCATACTCGACCATGTTAAGGACGAGTAAATTGGCCTCAAGCACAATCTAATAAGAGAACTTCCTATTTACATACCAACAAAAGAAAAGAGCGAACCATTTCGCATAGGACTCGATACTAATGAAAATACTCTCAGCAGATATTATGAAATCTATAATCTGAGAAAAACTCATAAAATAATTGAGCGCATAACCCCCGCATCGAATAACATACAACTCACGCATCTCTGAGAAAAACTTACCCTCAATAACGGGCGGTGCCGGCAGGGCTGGAGGAAACATCGCCTCCGGATCATGACAAACACGCCCATACTGTAGTTGCCCCTGCTGCGGAGGAACAACCATAATAGGTACCGGAGGTGGAAACAGAACACATGGCTGCTGCGGAGCCCGAGGAAACTGATCCCCAATCATCTGAGGACACTCCTTCTTGTAATGACCTGCCTCCCCACATCGGAAGCACCGTCCCTTCATCTCCTCCTGACCTCTACCTTTGTCATTTCGAAATTGAGAAGAGCCTCGGCCCGGATGACCTCTATCTCCAGGGCCACTCCGATCTGCCTGATGCAAAGCACCTTGTTCGTGCCTATTATTGCCCCTCGCAATAAACTCCCCAAGTTTCCCTACTTGCCTCATCTTAGTAGCTTTCTTGCTACCCTGCATATATACTCGATGCTCCTGGCAATGGAGTAAGGTTGCATTCATAACCTCACCAAAAGTCTGGAAAGCTGGGTTACCCAGTAAGTGTTTTCGGATTCCCCAGTTTAGACCTCCCATAAACTTTGAGATCTTCCTCTCTTCCGGAGTCACCTCATCTGGTACAAAATTTGCTAAACGGGTGAACTCCTCTTCATACTCCGCTACAGACCTCTCCCCTTGCTCTACATCTAGCAACTTCCTCTTCATCTCCCTCTGAACAGCGGAAGGAAAATACTTAAGATCAAACAAAGCCCAGAACTCAGTGATTGACATGGTGTCTCTTTGCTCTGGGGTGGTCATCGTCTCCCACCAGTGTAACGCAGATCCGACAAGCTTAAAGGTGGTAAGGACTTGTTTCTTATCCTCACTGCATTCTATCATTCAAAGGTGGCGTTGTATGTCTTTCTTCCATTGATTGGCTTTAATAACATCCGCACCTCCCTCGAATTCCGGGGGATTGCCCCTTAGAAAGGACTCCCTAACCCTTTCCCACGGAGTAAGTCCCGTAGGAGCTTGAACACCTGGGGCCCATGGCAATTGTTGGATCACTGCGGACATGGCGGCATGAACCGCTCCAGCCACTATGCTTGCTACATCCGCAACATTAACCGTTCCTTGTAGTGGCGGTGGAGGACCTACTTCCTCCTCTACGACCTTAACACGTCTCGAAGGGCGACCTCTCTTAGACGGCATCTGGAGATGGAAGAACAATAGTATTAGAACGCTAATTAAAACAATCTATCTTGCAGAAGATCGTAAACATAAGCATCAAAGAAATCCTAACATTAGGCTCTACATCAAAGAACGCTACGGTAGAACGAGACAAGTCCACACAGATCCTAGTACTCTAGAACCTGATGCTCTGATACCATCTGTGACAACCCACAATCCGAGATAAGGGGTGGCCAGCCCGATACTCAAACGTAACAGGAATCATGGATGGATATCATTCTCAGCATCACAAATATAAACTGAGTATACGGGAAAACCACCCAATAAATCAGAAAACGGGTTGCCAAAAAGTGTAAAATTTAAAAAATGCGGTTATGAAAATTTAAACTAACAACCCAGTCTGGCGAGCAAGTGGAATTCCAAAAGATAACATATAATATAACTAAAATGAAGGTACACAAATGGACCGAATAAGCTGTCGGTCCACAGCTACATAAGACAACGTACAACAATATAAAGGGTCTTACATAGTACAACCATTAATCAAATACAATGGTTTGGGCCACGCGCCCGAGGGACAAGACCCGATCATATCTAGAATAACAAGAATGAAAGCGTCTAACACAACATCCTGTAATAACCCGCAAAGTCTTACAGCTCGTCGAAGGTGCAAGGAACTTGGAAAAGTCAAGTCGGGCGTCCTTGCGGTGGAGCACCTGAGCGGATACAATAATATATATACAACCAGGAAGTAAACCGGTCAGGGCCGGGTTCTATATGATTTCTAGAAGAATAAAAAACATGATAGATATGAACAGTTATTCATGGATGATGAGGATGATAGAATGGCATGCTATCTACAATGTAAGCAAGAATTGAAAGTAAAGCACTATAAGTTAAAACCCTTCCTTTAAACTACTGTTTCCATTACTTTCAGGCAATCCTTATTAGGAATAAAACCATATAATTGGTTAAGTCAAGAAGTTATAATTTCTATTCATGAATTAAAACTTCCCATTTTATCTTTCCATTCCTTATTAGGAATATCATTTACATCAAGTGCTCTTTATGGCACATATATTGTTCCCGTGCTCTTCCTGGCACATATTCATGCTCTTTATGGCATTTCATACGCTCTATGTGGCGTTTAACAACCATCAAGTCCAACTTGATGAAAATATAGTTATATCATATATATATAGATATATAACGATATCTAAGACCGCCCGTCCGGGTTTCCCCACTGAGCGCGCCCCTAAATGACCATCATCTTCCATGGCCTCCAAGACCAACTGGGCACCTAACGAAACACGTCGGGAAGCGGCCATGAGCCTGCGGGGTAGTCAAGACCACACCCGGAATCTCCTACCCATCGCAGAAAAATATAACAATAAGCGCTCCCATGGCCTAGGACTATATCCACCCTGCATTCATTAGCCAGGGGGCTTCACCTCACGAGCGAACTTCCCTTATGATGTCATTTGGAGAGGTGTGTAATAGTAAATTAACATTTACATTAGTCATCATTTTATTTCCAAAAATCCATTTCCATTAATCATGTGATTGGTTCTTTATTATTAAACCTAATATCATTAAACAACGGGGTCCATTCTAAAATTGAACCTATTATCTTTAAACACCTATGGGTTCATTTTATGTGAACCTAATTCCCATCGAATTTTATCATTTATTCCTCAATTTACAATCCCCGATTAACTCTCCAAATGATCATTATGATCCTACAATTCTCCAAGGCCTATGTAACTTGACTTGACAAGCCCTTCTAGTCTCCAAGTTAGGGTACCTAACTTCCAAACTTCTAAGAGTTTGAATAAAAGAAGTAATGCCTTAGCATTACTTTAGACCTCCCCGAAACAAACCCCAAATGAACCCATTTCTAGTCCAGGGTAACGACCAAACTCCATAATTACTCTAGGACTCTAAGCTTACTTCAATTAAGAAGGTTCCTAGGTCCTAACCCTAAAGAATAAGGAGGAAAAATAAAAGAAAAAGACCCCCAAAATCTGCTGGAACCGAATCGATTCGCCCCAAGGGCCGAATCGATTCGCCCCAGCGAATCGATTCGCTCTGAAAGCGAATCGTTTCGGACAATAAAATTTGGTTTCTGCAATTGCCGAATCAATTCGGTCCAAATCCGAATCGATTCGGACAACAAGACCTGGGATTCTGCATCTATGCGAATCGATTCGCCCAAGGGGCCGAATCGATTCGCCCCAGCGGAATGGCCAAGAATGGCTATGGAGTTTTGAACTCCAAAATTGATCCAACACCAAAACCAACCCCAACCAAAATCATTGGCTGCAATTTCTACATTCTAAATCCATCTATCTACCAACCTTAAACATCATTTATCATCCAAATCCATTTCCAAGGGTTAATACCCAAAAATCCAACAAAAACCCTAACATTTCTAAATCATAAATACCAATGCAATTTATTCTACTTAAACCATAAATTTGCAAGTAGATTACTTGCCTCAAGGTAAGAATCTGATTTGATGAAGAAGGAGGCAACAATCCAAGCTCCAATCTCTCTTTTCTCCCAAGTTCTCTTCCTCTCTCTACTCTCTCTAGGGCTCAAATGTGTAAAATGGAAGAATGGGAATAGGGGTGGGGAAAATAAAACGGGGCTCAAGTCTAAAAGCCCAACTAAAAATGCTAATACGCGATATACTAATACGCGACTACACTATTTAAGCCAAAACCAGTTAAAAGTCCCCAAAATGCCAAAATACAATATGGCACTTATTTTGACTGTCTCACACCTACCGGGACTAACTACACTATCCGAATTATCATTTGAAAGTTTTAACTCATTTTAGTTCCGGTTCCATAATAAACCAAAATGTCATTTTAAATCTTTATGACATTAAAATTACCACATGCAAGTTTTATCTACTCACGAGGTAACTACACAACATATTAGTAAATATTGGCTTGACATATCAAATTAATATTTACTCAGCATCTTATCAGATAATAACTAATTACTACACATGGTAATTAAGGATAAAATGGGCTATCGGAAGAGAGGGTTATTACAGGTTTAAATCTCCAAAACTTAACTACACATGTAATTTATCACATTAAATCACATCTAACAAGTAAGAAACTTGCCTCGAGGTTCGTAGTCTCTGATCCACCTCCGGTAGCAATGGAAATCCGGCCCAAATCTTCATTTTCTCTCTTTTCTCCCATTTTCTCCCAACTCTCTCTTCTCTCTCTCTCTCCTTTGGCTTCTAACACAAATGAAGAAAGAAAAAGGGGTGGGGGAACTTAAACGGGTCTTAAAACATAAATGCCCTCTTTTAATTGCTAATACACCATTAAAATGACTCGTAACCACTTAATTGAGTCATAATGCGTTAAAAGTGACCGACACCCAAAAATACAACATTTAACCTATTTCGACTATCTCAACTATTCTAAAAACAACCGCACCCCTATTTTGGCATTCGGGAAAATGTGAACTATTTTTATGTTCCAATTTTATTTTATTTCATTAATTATACCACAATTTAAATATGAGCCATAACCGTCGTTTTACATATCTCGACGCAACATATCACAATATAATGCCATTTACCTTCTCATACGGTAAATAGGCAAAACATAGTAAATATTATCCCTTAATATCACGGGAAACAATATTTACTCCAACTTCCCCTATTTTATAGAATTTGCCCATCGGGCAAAATAATATAAAATAGCTGCTCAAAAGACTGAGTTGTTACATACATATTGTAACCCACCCTATAATTCAATCATAACAGTCCCAAATCATAACTTAGCATCCATTGAGTAATTAAATCTATCCATTACTCTAAATTCAGAAAAATCCAATTTTAATTATGGTTTCACACCCAAAACGAATTTGCATATACACATACTACAATATGAATTGGTTATCACCTATTTTAAGAATCACAATAGTTAACCACTTCCCTGGAATTGTTCATAGAGTCTGATCCATTAGTGTAGAGATTGGTTGACGACGAACACTCACTTTTGTCCCATAATTTGGCTCCAAAAGATCCCCAATTCGCTCTTGATTTGCTTCCCCAAATTCCCTCTCAAACTCTAGGTTTAGAGTTGTGTTAATTGTCGTTCAACACTTCCCCAATTAGGTTTAAAAACCCGTAATCTAGTTTTTGACCACATGGGCCGAATTAAAATGGCCCGAATCACCCCGTGTGGGCACGGCAATGCCAAAAAATGCCCTTAGGCACGATTACTACCCCCGAGTACTCTTTACTGACTATCTCAACCCATCCAGACTCAATCGCGCAATCAGAATTATCATCTGAAATACTTTATAACATTTCCAAATTTCGACCCCAAAATGCGCCACACATTAATTCCAACAATTTAACTTAAAGTCGCCAATTATAAATAATTCTTCCCACTCATATAAATTCTCCAAATTATAAATTTAGTGTTTCTCCAATTAATATATTTTATATCTCCCAAAAATAATTAATACTAAATCCTCAAAATTACGGGGTGTTACAGAAATTATCGACTAAATTATAGGCATACTCTCTCTCTTTTCTGGGCTGACCTCCAGGTGACGCGTGTCTAGTTCGAACCCTTGAAATACGGAATGGCTGACACTAGTGCAATATTGTGTGTGTGTGTGTGTATATATATATACTCATTACATAATGATTGATTTTGCAGTAAGAATGAAACTCGATTCAAGGTTAATAATTAACTTCCATGACAAGGCACACAAATTCACTTTAAGGCACGTAAAAATAAGATTAAAACAGTACTTTATTTAAAATTATATTTGGTTGTAGTGCTTTAGGCACTACTATATCTGAGAAAACAAGACTCCAAAATGTTATTAAAGTGCCAAAATAAAACTAGTGATAACAGTACGAAGGTCAAAGCCAAATATAGACCCAAAATACCTACCATTAGAGAATTTTAAATGAGTAACAAGGAAGATGAAGCAGTATTAATAGTCATCAAAGAGCCTTCACTTTTTGTAGTTGGCCTTGAAGCAAGCTTGCCTCGGTTTTTTATTTTCTCAGTCATTTCTAAATTGGGTAGCTTCTCCATCATCTTTTCGCTCTCTTCCAGCATCTCCACCTCGTTGGTTAATCCCATCTCTTAAAATTGCAATTTGAAACAAAATAATTATACTAATAAAATAGGTCGTACAATAATGCTATAATTAGACATTACTCCTCTATTTTCCATAAATTATACTTGACCCCCCACATGTGTATTGACTTTCTCGTACCTTATGCATACGAGGTTTAGGTCTATTTTTTGAAAAAAAATGGATGGTTATGTCTAATTGCTGCATTTCTCAGGGAGTAAAGTAAAAAAAAACACAATAAATTAAAATGACTTCCAAAAACATATATTCGGTGCACTTTTATTAGAGAGAAATGAAATGAATGAAAAATCATAAAGTATCTAATGACATTTCGAAAGAATCTTAACATGCACGCAAGATAATACCAAGTTATTAGTGAGTGTTGAGTACTGCTCCAATTTTCTGTACAAAAGAAAAAATGTACACAACATATAAGGTTAGTTTGTACAGAATAGAGATAAAACTAAACAACCTTAGTAGGTATGATGTTACCCTTGGGGCTTTTCTTCTAAATATAACCAATCAATGTCATACTGATTCTCCATCCCTGAACAAATAAGTTGGTTATAATCAATTCTTGAAAAAAACAGGAATTGGATGAAGAAAAAAGGGGATGAAACAACATATAAGTTTGGATGGGGTTTGTTCATATGTTGTGCAATTACAAAACATTATGGCACATTTTATTGTATTTAACATTAAGAAAATGATAACTAAGAGGGGAATTACATCTTGGATGCGTAATATCTAGGGAGAAATTACAAAGGTCACATAAATAACACTTTTCACGCACTAGTTGATGCATGTGAGAAGTTTATGTATGAGGCATATTTACAAATATTAATTTTAATTAAGGGCATATAGTAATAAACTCCGAAATTTGAACATGTATAAGCATCACCACAAATTTGTAGTTGAGATCTTAAAATTTATTGTACAATAATGTGAAGTCCATAGTGTCATATTAAGGCACCGTTATATAAGAAGGGATTGCCGTAATAGAATTTTTGTCATATTAAAAAATATTCCCATCATATTTTTTACAGACGTGTCAAAACTTAAAGTTTGATAAGGGATTAACTCTTACTGATATTACTCGAACTTTTTTTCAATGAAAATGAGGGGTTTAATTTTTCACTCTCGGCACATTATTACGACTCCATTATATAGTAAATGATTGGAATAAGATAAGGGTTCAAATAAAACATCATATAAAAGATAATTTAATACTCGTCAAGATACAGAGTTTTAATGGTGAAACTATCAATATGACAGTTAAAATGACCATTAATTGAAAAAGATATTGCATTTAATAAATAAATTTAAAATACTAGGAGTTAAAAGTCATTTTTTAATATCCAATTTATTATGAAACTAATTCCCACAAAAGTGCATTTGGATCTTCAAGTTCAAATTAAAAATAATTATTTTGGGCCTCTTTGATATCCAAACCCTATTGCATAAATAAATAAAAAATTCAAATTTTGATTTTGGGTGTATTTTGTTGGATCTTCTAGTCCAAATATAGTTAAATAACATGAGAGATTCGGGCATTTTCAATAGTACTTATAAGAAACTATATCCCATTTACAACTAATAATTTGTGAACATTTTATCACAATAATCATTATGGATCTTCATGTCGTAAACTAATAAAAATTACGTAATTGTCGATTTATGCACTTTCAATTAAAACTCTAGGTTTGATTGTGATATATTTTCTTTGAAATTTAGGTGCAAATAATTTTAAAACTTAAAATACCAAAATTAGAATATAGAAAAATACAAGTTCCAAAGTTGAATACTTGTTGTGTCAGTCTTAATATTGTATGATTTGTTAACTTCAGGTTGCAACTAAAATGCCTATACGAGAATTTTCGCCTCAAAATTTAAATATTACAATTTGTAAGCATATAAGACAAAACAAAAATATAGTTATTTTTAAATTTTGAGGCATAAAATTTCCATATAGCTTAAAACTTGACGAGAAAAAAAAAACAAACTAGAATAATTTGGAAGGTTATAAGACCAAACTAAAATGCCTTAAAAATACAGCAAGAAGAAAAAATAATATCGTAGGATGTAGTTTAATAATTGCTAACTAATCAATAATTCCCATATTTCTATTGTCCTAATATGAAGTTAAGCTGATTCGTTCATACATACAAATTAGAACGAAGAACAATCATAAAACATTCTAATATGTAATAAAGGACCAAAAGCAAACAATTGATGCTTTATAAATCCGAAGGGAACAAAACAAGCCCGAACTATATTGACTTCTAAAAAATTTCAATTCAAATATTTGATGAACAACGAAGATGTAGTCCATGAAAAAGACACGTAGGAAATGTAACAATCATGTACTTACCTGTTTTCAGTGAGGAAAAGTAACAGAACCAAGAAAAATGAAAATTTGTTGTTACCAGTGACAAGGAGGCAATCCTCTTTCTTTTTAATATATTGATCTCTTGTGTTATAACATGATGAGAAAAATAGGGAACAATTTTTTTAGGGAAAGAGCAAATGTTTCATTTAGTTAGTATATACATACTTCTATCATCTTTATTAAAGTAACCTTTCGTCTATCCTCAGGATAAAATTGGACATCAACTAATATACATATTTTATAACAAAAAACAATTTTTGCATGGTTTAAAAAAGGTAGAAGAATGTTTAAGGCTGATGTCACTTGTCACGTTGATTTATAGAAACTATATATATATATATATATATATATATATATTAACTAAAAATATGTGTTTTTGTGTTTTTGAGTGGCCATCTGTATGCACATAAGAACATAAGAAAATGAATTAAATTTTTTATTAGATGATTTTACGGAGTTGCATTTTCATACTCTTATTTGTGATAAATTTGAGAAATTTTCGTGTTCAAATATTTATTTATTTTTTGCTAAAACTAGCATGAAATGTTGGTGAACAAATACAAATGAAGATATACAGATTTGATTTTTCAAATAATATAAAATTCAAGAGAAACCATTTGTATCATAAATATTGTATAAACTTGGTTTTAATCCCGCGCGATGCATGAGCGTTTTACAAATCTCGTGTAGAAAGAGTAAAAGAAACACGTATTCAAATATTATATAAATATGTATCCAAATATTTTTAATGAGCAAAATTTTCTATTAGTTGACAATTACATAAAAATTGGAGTTAAATTTACTTAAAAAACTAATTGATATGAAATCCAATTATATTAAGTAAATAGTAACCAGCCTTGTATGATATACCACTATTTTCATGAGGATCGTCTTAAAAACAAATTTGACAAAATCTAATCGAATTGTTCCGCGCACAATGCTGCAACTTAATGTTTCAAGCTATCTAATGATGAATATTTTATAATTTGGCTATAGTCATAACCAACCTAATTCTTAATGGTGACGAAATGAGGTATAATATAAAGTAATTTCTTTTATCGTTAGATCTTTTAATTCTTATTGCAAAATAAAATAATTAAATTTTCAATTTAGTTGAGTAGCACTGTTTCTTTTATTTAAGAAAAAAATACAAATACATTTCTTATTACAAAGTGATGAAACCTTAAGATCATCTCTAATTATTTTCATTAAAAAAATTCGATAAAAGAAATTCGATATTGATTTTGATCTAATTCGATATTGATATTGATAAAAAAATCAATATTGATTTTGAATTCAATGATTCGATATTTAATAATGACAAGCTCAAGCTCAATCTTCATTTCTCTCTTTATATCTCTTATAGGGGTGACAATTCGGGCCAACGGGTCGTGTTTTGGGCCGACACGACACTACAAGGTTTTTTGGACACGACATGACACGACACGAATTCGTGTTTTTTTTAGTTGACACGAACACAACCCGAATAAAAAACAATACTGCACGACACGACATGAATACCATAATTTTATAAATTTCACGCCTAAAACACGCAATAACACAACACGACACGACTCATAATTCAGATACGAACACGACACGACACGACACAACTTCGTGCCAAAAAAAATCTACACGAACACGACAGATCGTGCCAATTTCGGATTGTTTTGTGTCGTTTTTTCGTGTCGTTTCTAAAATTGTCACCCTAATCCCTTATATGATATGTTTGTACACACGTCTATTACTAATAGTTTAGTCATTACATACCGACGATGATGTATTTTTTCTGTGACTAATTTTTCATCTTATATTAAACATTTTATCTCAGAATTCAATGCATGTGGATGCCCTGTCTAACATAGTTTGGCTCTCACTATCTGTATCTGTACTATAATATAAAACGGAATACTATGTTAAATGTTCCGTAACCCATCCATGTGGACACATTGCACATCCATCTTATTAAACCGCACGCATGTTTAATTGTGAAAATATTGGGTGGTAACTCAGCAGCTATATGTTTGAATATGTAAAAGGCTGTCTTACTTCTCCGTTTTCTACTTAAAAAGAGGATAGAGAGTTACTCTCTATTCACCCTCATAAAATGTAAAAACCCCGTAATACCATTAATTTTTATCCCTTCATCTCCCCTCAACCTTTACTCCAGCCAACTGTTGCTCTCACATAAGAATCTGATTTGCTGCCATTTATCCCTTCAGTTCCCCTCAACATTTACTTCAACCAGCTGTTGCAACACGAGGAGATAAATTGACATCAAAGGCATCTAAAACACCACTAGGTTGCATTTCGACAATTTATTTGAAACTCCATTGTATATTGTGTTTGTATTGTTTATTCTCCTAAAATCCAGTTTCATAACACTCTATTCTTCCCTAATTTGTAGTTTGTATTTTCAATTTCATACATCAATTTTAATTCCAATTAATGTTTATCTCATTTGTACTTTCAACTAATGGATGAATATGGAATTATTATTCTTCTACAATAATATTGTATTTGAAACAACGTTTTTCACATTATTACATGTTTCCATTGATGTTTTAGTGTAGCCAAAAATCAGTGTTATTTCTTTATTTTCTTCCCAAGTCATTCATGAATATATAATTGTGTGTCAATGGCTTGATAGATATTTGATGAGGATTACACTTGAATATTGAAGAAAATGTAATGATAGGGCATTGGCTTGAAAAAAATTAATGGATGGGTAATGAGCATTGTTTTGTGGGGCTTTAATTCATGTTTGAATTGATTTTTTATTTTAGACAAATAAGGAAAGTTAATTCTAATCCAAACATGTACCATTTGCAAGTTCAAGTGTAATGAGATTTATTTTGGGGTTTTGAAATCATTTTCATAATTTAACAAATTTTAAGATCCCATATTTGCGCCTGCTATTTTAAAACATTATATATTGATATAATTCTTACATGTATGCTATAGACATACATTAATTTGGCAGATAGAATTTCGTTTGTTGTGTTATGTTAAGTATAATACCATATTTGAAATCTTGTATTGTGTTTTATTCTTCTTAATTGAAGGTCAATTTCAATGCAATTATAAGCTATTTGTAATTTCAATCTATGGAATGCACATCATGTGTTTGAGTAAATGTTGAATTGTGGTTGGAAATAATATTATTGATTTTCATGTATGATCATCAAAACTCTTACTCTATTATGGTAGGACAAAGGATTAATGAATATGGAAACTCAAGTCCAGTGCACTTGGAAGGCTTTTTTTAATTGAAATATTATTTGTAATTGTGATGTGTTGTAAATATTCAACTCAATTGCATTTTTTATATAGAAATCTTATTTGTAATTGTGAATTGTGTAAAAATTTCTAGCATATATTATAATTAATGTTCTTTTAATTATATTTATTTTATATATTTACCCAATTATGCACGTAATTAAGTGAACAAATGAGTTTTGTCATGTATTCCCAATATGAAATTTTTAAAGATATGTAATATAGTTTTAATTCATATAGGAAATATGTATGAAGTCAATTGATTGTTATATGTAATTGTGTAGGATATTCCTGCAATTTGGGCATGAAGAGTTGTATTTTGTTCGGAGATTGAACGAATTTCCAGTTTGTTTATGAGGTAAATTAAATTTAATTGTGTATCATTCTGGACTTAAGTTTTATTTTGGAAAAATGAACCGATCCCTTAGGATCTATTTGGATGTTAAGATCAATGTAGTATAGTTATCACAATATGCATCTAACAATTGTCCGAGATATAAATTCTACATATACAAGAAAATCATGTTTTTATATGTATGTTATCTTGACTTAACCTAATTTCAAAGTAACATCCCCAATAGTATAGGTTTTTTATGAAATATAAGTAATTATAGTGATCCTAATAATGCACACGAAGGGAAGATTTGTTGTAGCAAAACCTCGATAAACACTAACCAATTCACAACCCAATCCATATACCCAAGATAAAAAAAATAAAACATCAAATTTTGGGTTTGAAACAATTCTACATTTAACAAGATAATATTTATTTATTTTTCTCCATCACCACCCCATAAAACGTTTCTCACTAGTTTCCCAACTCTATTAGTTACATATAATGTAATTTCAAAAAGGGACATTATATAAATGAGAATCTTAAAAACAACTGAATGAATCGAGATATGTATCCCCACGCACTAGACAAACACCCATTGTGCCTTTCATCTAACCTGCTAGAAACTTTCTCCAAAATGCACTCTCAAAAAGCTGCATACGCTGAACCCACGGGAATTAGTCTGCAGATAGGCTGGGAATTAATAAATATTCACAAAGCTTAGGTTCATAGCTTGAATCCCTGTAGATGTGTACAACCCCTGCCCCTATGTGTCCACCTCCTTTAGGTTGTCCCGCTCATTTAGATCAATGTGTCAACACCTGCCCTACTAAATTGCTCAGGTTTCTAAGCGGCTAGAAACTTATGAGTTAATAAAATAAAAATATGCATTCCCACTACTTCAACCCAATACATCACTGCATATGACAGAGGCAAACAAGTATATCACAATCCTTAAACAAATTGGTAAAGATATATGGAAAAACCTATAAACTTTGTTATCTTCTAATCTCTTTTCAATGAAATTGAATGTACGAAACTCATATCATTCCTCGATTCGAACCTGCGATACGCAGGTCATAGTGAAGCCATCCCATTCTTGTATTGGTGACAACCCTCTTTAGTTGAAGAAAACAAAAACAAAATGTAAAACGAATCTCACATAGTCGTAAATTAATTTGAGGAATCATAAATCGTATACAGTAACGAATGGTACTTTGGGAAAATACTATGTCTTCTTTATATTCTTCTAAGCAAAACATATAAAATGGTACTTCTTGAAACCAAACGCGTTAAATCCATTTTATGGCACATCACAAATCTGTATACATATAGCATATTTTAGAATTAAGATACAGAATAAATATTATATAGTTGATATTTTCGGAGTAAACTGAGATTCTTTGATATTGAGTTAATGTTCTTTTAGTCTTAAGCTTCATCGGCGAGGCGGTTTTTGATCTCGAGGTTAATTTTTATGGTATATAATTAAGTTTTATTCACTGTAAGCCTAATAATAACAAATTAAAAAAGTATTAAGATGATTCCCATGTACGCCAGCATTTGGAAATCTGGGGACATTCCCACTGTTTCAACCCAATGCATCCCTGCATTGGACACATGCAAATAGGTATATCACAACCCTTAAACCAATCTAATGGTAAAGATCTATGGAAAAACCTATAAACTTTGTTATCTTCTAATCTTTTTTCAATCAAATTGAATGTGCAAAACTCATATCATTCCTTAATTCGAACCTGCAACATGCAGGTCATAGTGGAGGCATACCATTGTTGTATTAGTGACAACTCTCTTTAGTGTAAAAACAAAAACCCAAAATGTAAAATGAATCTCACATAGTCATAAATTAATTTGAGGAATTATAAATATTACACAGTAATGAATGGTACTTTGGGAAGGATCCCCTAAGTGTTGCTCAAAATACTATGTAAGCATTCTATTCTTCTAAGCAAAACATATAAAAAAAATTCTTAAAACCAAACAGGTTAAATCCATTTTATGAGGCCTCACAAATCTTTATAAATATAACATATTTTAGAATTAAGACACATAATAAATATTGTACATAATTTGTTATAGGATTTACACTTTACCTAAACAATTTTTTAATTGATTGATTATTATTCATTAATTCAAACCCTAAAGCTAAATATTTGGAGTCGCCCGCACGTGCAACGCTCGTGGGCAAAACTAGTATAGTAAAAAGAAAGAGGATTGCCTCCTTGCCACTGGTAACAACAGCTTTTCATTTTTCTTGGTTCTTTTCCTTTTCCTCACTGAAAACAGGTAAGTACATGATTGTTACATTTCCTACGTGTCTTTTTCATGGACTACATCTTCATTGTTCATCAAATATTTGAATTTAAAAAATTTTAAATTCAATATAGTTGGTGCTTATTTTGTTCCTTTCGGATTTATAAAGAATCAATTGTTTGCTTTTGGTCCTTTACTAAATATTAGAATGTTTTGTGCTTGTTCTTCGTTGTAATTTATATGTATGAATGAATCAGCTTAACTTCTTATTAGGTCTATAGAAATATGGGAATTATTGATTAGTTAGCAATTATTAAACTACATCTTATGATATTATTTTTTCTTCTTGTTGTATTTTTAAGGCATTTTAGTTTGGTCTTATAAGCTTCCAAATTATTCTAGTTTGTTTTTTTTTATCGTCAAGTTTTAAGCTATATATGTGTGTGTGTGTGTGTGTGTGTGTGTGTGTGCATATTTATGTGGTACTAGATTTAATGTTCTCTAATATTTTAATCCCTTATCAAACTTTAAGTTTCGACATGTCTCTAACAAATATGATGGGAATATTTTTTTAATATGACAAAAATTATAATACGACAATCGCTTGTTATATAATGGTGACTTAATATGACACTAAGGACTTCACATTATTGTACAATAAATTTTAAGACCTCAACTACAAATTTGTGGTGATGCTTATACATGTTCAAATTTCGGAGTTTATTACTATATGGCCTTAGTTAAAATTAATTTTTGTAAATATGCCTCATACATAAACTTCTAACGTGCATCAGCTAGTGCGTGAAAGATGTTATTTATGTGACCTTTGTAATTTCTCCCTTGATATCTAGCATCCACGATGTAATTCCCCTCTCAGTTGTCATTTTCTTAATTTTAACTACAATTAAATGTGCCATAATGTTTTGTAACTGCACAACATATTAACAAACCCAATCCAAACTTATAGGTTGTTTCATACCCTCTTTTCTTCATCAAATTCCTTTTTTTTCAAGAATTGATTATAACCAACTTATTTGTTCAGGGATGGAGAATCAATATGACATTGATTGGTTATATTTAGAAGAAAATCTCCAAGGGTAACCTCATACTTACTAAGGTTGTTTAGTTTTATCTCTATTCTGTACAAACTAACCTTATATGTTGTATACATTTTTTCTTTTGTACAGAAAATTGGAACAGTACTCAACAGTCACTAATAACTTGGATTATAGTCCTTTCGGTGATCCTTTCAACTCTGATCAATACCTACTTCCACAATAAAATAATCAAATTCTCTTTGATTATGATCAATACAAATTTTTGCAACAAAACAATCAAAATAAATACCAACTTTCACATCAAGACAATTTCATTCCCGAATTGCAATTCACTAATTTTGATAATATAGGTACGGGTGATTTGTGTAGCTTGTGGGATGATAATTTGTCATCTATTAGTCAAGATCTTATTCTTGATACCAAGCAAGAACTGTTGATGGATACTGAAAATTTGGGCTATTGCACTAATGAAGGTACTTATATGATGGATCCTAAAAACTTTATGATTTCAAACACTAACGAAAATCTAAGTTGACAAAACATAAGATCAAGAATAGCTCCATTAGAACTGCATGAAATCCAAAAGTATTTTAATGTTCCAATAACTAAAGCAGCCAAAGAATTGAAGGTGGGATTGACCGCATTGAAGAAAAGATGTAGAAAACTGAATTTTATGAGGTGGCCTCACAGGAAGATCAAGAGTATGAAGTCTCTCATTGAAAATGTTAAGGTATTATCTTGCGTTCATGTTAAGATTCTTTCGAAATGTCATTAGATACTTTATTATTTTTCATTCATTTCATTTCTCTCTAATAAAAGTGCACAAAATATATGTTTTTGGAAGTCTTTTTAATTTATTGTCTTTTTTTACTTTACGCCCTGAGAAATGCAGCAATTAGACATAACCATCAATTTAAAAAAAAAAAGACCTAAACCTTGTATGCATAAGGTACAAGAAAGTCAATACACATGTGGTGGTCAAGTATAATTTATGGAAAATAGAGGGGTAATGTCTAATTATAGCATTATTGTATGGCCCATTTTATTAGTATAATTATTTCGTAACAAGGTAGAGATGTTGGAAGAGAACAAAAAGATGAAGGGGAAGCTATCCGATTTAGAAATGACAGAGAAAATAAAAAAACTGAGGCAAGCTGCGAACTACAAAAAGAGAAGGCTCTTTGTTGACTATTGATAGTGCTTCATCTTCTCTGTTACTCTTTTAAAATTCTCTAATGGCTGGTATTTTGGGTATATATTTTGTTTTGAACTTCGTACTGTTATCTCTAGTTTTATTTTGGCACTTTAATAACCTCTTGGAGTCTAGTTTTCTCAGATATAGTAGTGCCTAAAGCACTACAGCCAAATATAAGTTTAAATAAAGTACGGTTTTAATTTTATTTTTACGTGACTTAAAGTGAATTTGTGTGCCTTATTATGGAAGTTAATTATTAACTTTGAATCGAGCTTCAATCTTACTGAAAAATCAATAATTATATATATATATGGCAGAGGTGTGTTTGAATAGTGCCAAGGATCCAACGGATGTGATTTGTTTTCTTGAATAGATCTAAGGGTTTAAGAGTGTTACATGTCCTAAGGAGACTATTATGACGTGGAAAAATTTGACGGGCAGAGGTGTGTTTGAATAGTGCCAACGATCCAACGGATGTGATTTGTTTTCTTGAATAGATCTAAGGGTTTAAGAGTGTTACATGTCCTAAGGAGACTATTATGATGTGGAAAAATTAGACAGGGGCAATGGAGCGTGCCTGCAAATTCAAGAAAAGTTTGCTTTAATTTTAAAACTTTTGATCGTCCCTCTCATCTTATTTCGGGTATATCCTGCTTAAACTAAGCATCTCAAACATTTCAAATCCACCAACTCTCTACCAATCTCAAACATTTCAATATTTGCAGCGAGTAAGTCTCTCTCTCTCATATATATATATATATATATATATAAGTTGCTACACCACCTGCCACCGTGAATCACCACGACACCGAAAACCTTTCTCAAAACCTCAAAACTGATTTTACCTATGAGAGAGATGGAGCCCGAGTGAGGGGGGTATTTACCCCTCCCCTGTTCTAGCCCAGCACCAACAAATAAACCCACTCAGTTCATCCACCCATTGTTAATAATATAAGAAATTAATATTTATGGATTTTATAAGATTCATGAATGTCGTAAGTGATCAGTTTCTCTAATAAGAAATATTTTCATATAATATTTTATAGAATAAATTTCTTTTGGCCACTCAGTTTGGGTATTTTGGTTGGCTTAACGAGAGGGTAATGAGTTGGATAAGTTTTTCGGTTGAAATATCTGAGAATGTAGAAGATGAAAGGTTTTTCTTCCGCTATTTTCCTTTTTAGACTAAACCATGCCAGGTCAGGTGAACATCTAATAATTATATTGATTACAAAAATATAGTCGTTAGGAAGAGAGTTATAAAAGAGCAGGTAAACATACCATACTCTATGCCTCTTGATTTTCATCATTTTTTTAAAGGGGCTTTCCTTATTTTTTTGGAAAGGATTTTCCGTGTTTTCATTTCTTCAAGATTGAACGAGTAACTGTAAATCAAATAAGCATGATGTGTGGAGTCAAAATTGACAAGTCCCATTTTTAGTGACTTATTTGTGCATCCTTTTGAACGAAAGTTAACTGATGACTCTGCATTATAGACCCACTTTGGTGAATAGTTGTTTGGTTTTATCTCACCTATCCAACGCGTACCATTATTTTACAAAGAGAACTTCATAATTACGGACTACCATTTCCCACGTAAAAAAATTACTTTCTCATTTTGGTGCTTCTGGTGAACATACAACATATCTACCACTTGATCGTTGGGTTAAGGGACATGTGTTGTAGAATCGTGAACTAACATACTTTAAAATTCTTTATATTTAGTTTATTTATGCCATTATTTTTTAAACTTTTTTAGTATATAGTTTTGGTTCATACGAAACATCTAGATTTGGAGTTTCAAATGTCATATTTGCTGTGGAATTAAAATATGCCTAAATATGTGTGGAGACAATGAACATTTTTATCCGCATGAGAGAAAAACATACTCTTACTCTAATAATTTTTGTGGGGACATATTATGTAGTGTGTATAGTTCTATAAACAAATGAGATTATGGTCAATTTTTTTAAAATTACACTCTGTTTTATCGGGGAACGAAGTTTTTGCCATTTTGTAATTATGTACTTCAAAATTTTTTGTCGTTTTGTGATAACGTAATTTGAAAATTTTCCAACTTTTTGAAACAAATAGGTTCGTACAATAAGTTATTTCAAAAATTGTTTATCTGTTGCGAACTAAATGACGTATGGTCTAATCAACGATCTACACTTTCGAAAATTTGTTCGTGCCTTCAGGCACGGGCATACCCTAGTATATATATTTAGTATTGCACTTGTGTCGGCTAGTCCGCATTTTAAGAGTAGAGACCGAACATGCGTCACCTGGCGATAAGCCCAGAAAAGAGAGAGAGTATGCCATATATATATATATATATAGAGAGAGAGAGAGAGAGCGAGAGAGAGAGAGAGAAAGTATGCCTATAATTTAGCCGATAATTTCTACGCTCACTGCAAGGCTCATTTGCATATATATATATATATATATATATATATATATATATATATATATATATATATATATGTGTGTGTGTGTGTGTGTGTGTGTGTGTGTGTGTGTGTGTGCATGTGTGCGTGCGTGTGTGTGTGTGTGTGTGAAATCATTTGACAAGAAAAGTAAATATTTTAAAACATAAATTTTATATTCAAAAAAAATAAAACATAAAAAATAGTCTCAAGTCGATGGGCTACGCACATACCTACACACCCATACGACCATCATCACTATCAGTCTCATGGATAGCTCGTACCTAGGTTCCATGCTCTAGTGGTACGACTCTAAATCCCCCGAAGGCACACAAGATCCGGTCGTCCACAACGCGTTAACCTCCGTTCGATAGCCAGTAGCTAGGTATGTCATACACATAATATTTTGAGAAATAAGTATACACACAACTTTTATAAGTTCATTAGCTTTCCCGTAGCCTAGTATTTGCAGTACGTATAATATGTATCCCTTATTATACTCCGTACCTTATTCGTATATATATTCTCCCTTGTATTTTTGCATTTCTCAATGTCTATAACTTTCATTCCTTCCGAGGGTCGACATATTCTCCGCTCACTAATAAATATAATTTAAGGTTACTCGATATTCATACAGGCGTAACACTCAATTATATAAGTCTACGCGGATTTTGAAACAAAATCGGGCCTTAAAAGTCATTATGTAATCTCGTTAGAAGACCCAGGGAATCTCGTTGGAACGAGGGTCATTCGAACGAACAACCAAACTCGTTAGAAGTGACACTGGAATATCGTTAGAAGTCTCGTTCGAACGACTTGGGCTGGACTTCTATTGAAATTTTTGAAGTTGCCCAGTTCATCACCAATGTTTGTTTTTCCAGATTTTCTCCACTCAAATCTCAACATAAACCCATTACAACCCAAGTACAAAGTTTACAAACTACTCTAAGTCACCGTAGGACACTCATTAGTATAGTTTTGGGGTCAAATCCTTCTAATCATCATGTAATTTCAATAAATTCCTAAATTTTCCCATAAATCATATTAACATAAACACGAAATTTTTAATCTATAAAAAACTCCATTTTTGGTTTGTTCTTAACATCTAATTCCCCAAATTTCACATTCCTATTAAGGGGGAAAATCCTCTACATGCAAACCCCCATCAGATTTCTAAAATTCCTACATGATTTTCATCATAGGTAAACCCAATTTGGTATTAGTTGTTCTAAAACCTCTACATATGTTAACAAGAGTAATAATTGCTAAGAGAAAGAGAAAGATAATCACTTGCCTTAAAAGGGAACTTCTTATTCGCGGTTGAAAATGGTATGGGAACGATCCTCTTGACCCGATCTACGCGTTGGTGTATTTTTTGGGTGTGAAAGCTTGAGTTCTTGGCTTAGGTCTCTAATGGAGTCTTCTTCTTCCTTGGTTCTCTCTCTTTGCCTCTATATCTTACGTAGGTTGAACTAACAGGCCACTAACCCTAACTTCTTTTAATTAAACCCAATTTTCGTCCATTTAATTAGCCAAAAATTCCAAAAGACCAAAATACCCCTCTGGGGTGTCGTTTTGGGCTAAAATGTCCCGGACTCCAATTTAAATACTCGAGTAGTGATTTCTAACTATTTTGACCCTTTCGAACACTCTAGCACACTCAAAATAGTCATTCGAGTTATACAACAATAATTTACCTTTTAAACCCCCAAATAACTACTAGTGACGCGACTCTTATGCGTCCCAAATATTTATAACATAACTTCCGTGTATCTCATCCCCGACAAAAATATTATTTCAATAACTACTAACTCCCATCACGTTAGTGATTATTATCATAAAATCGAATTAATTATAATTTAGTTTTTCTCCCAATAATTTAATTAATCCCCATTTTCCATAAAAATAAATTTGCATAATAATGAGGGGTATTACATACTTCCCCCCTAATAACAAAATTTCATCCCAAAATTTGGAAAAATATATATATATGGTATGAATAACTCGGGATAACGTTCACGCATGTCCTCCTCGTGCTTCCAAGTTGATTCCTTAACATCATGGTGCCGCCACTGAACACGCACTAGTGGCACTATTTTCGACCTCAGCTTCCTCTCGCTACGGTCTAGTATAGCAACTGGTCCCTCCTTGTTGGAGCTATCAGGTTGTAAATCTATCTCCTCTAGTGCAATGTGAGTATGAGACAATTTATCTGTAAGAAATATCCTCATCGACGAAATATGAAACACGTCATAGACTCTATGTAAGTATTCCAGTAACCCAAGTCTATAAGCAACTGGCCCAATCCTCTCGATAATGGGGAATGGCCCTACATACCTCGGCGCCAACTTTCCCTTATTTCCAAAATGGGCAAATCCCTTCATAGGAGACACCCTAAGTAACACCTGATCCCCAATATTGAACTCTCAAAAGTAACATTCGCATCAGCGTAACTCTTCTATCGATCTTGAGCAACTCGAATACGGCTCCGTATCAGCTCTATCCTCGCTGAAGTATCCTGAATCACCTCCGGACCCACTAACTTGTTGTCCCCCACATCTAGCCAACATGATGGGGAACGCAAAGGTCTACTGTATAGGGCCTCGAATGGAGCCATACCGATAGTAAACTGGTAGGAGTTATTATAGGCAAACTCCATCAGTGGAAGGTACTGCTCCCAACCTCCGCCAAAATCAATGATGCTCTTCCGTAACATGTCCTCCAACATTTGATTAGTTCGCTCTGTCTGACCATCCGTCTGTGGGTGATAGGTTGTGCTCAGCCGCAACTCCGTACCCAACGCCTCCAGAAAACTCTCCCAAACTTGAGAAATGAACACCTTATCTCTGTCAAACACGATATTGAGAGGCACTCCGTGGATTCTAACTATCTCTACTATGAATAATTGGGCATACTGTCCTGCGATGTAATCTGTCTTAGATGGTAGAAAGTGGGCTACCTTGGTTAACCGATCCACTATTACCCATATCGAATCATGACCCCTCTACGATGTAGGTAATCCCAAGATGAAGTCCATGGAAATGCTCTCCCATTTCCACATAGGAACCTCTAATGGCTATAGAAGTCCCATCGGCCTCTGATGGTCTACCTTTACCAACTGACAAGTGGCACTCGGCAATATGCTTCTTCGTTCCACTCCACCAGTACTGTCTACGCATGTCCTGGTACATCTTATCCCCATCGTGATGCACTGTAAATCGTGAATTGTGCAACTATGTCATCACCTTGTGCCGCAAATAATCACCCTTGGGGACAACCAGTCTCCCATTGAAACGTAAACCCCATCTTAACCCATGGTGTAATACTCAACCCCCTCAGCTAAAAGCTTTACTATCTGAATTTGGCAGAATGGATCATATGCCTAAACCTGTACTACTCCCTTAATAATCTGGGGCATAACCGTCATCACAGACATAAACGATCGAGCTACCGCATCCTAGTTCCCTAACTCCTTCCATTTCACTTTCCACACCTCAACCACCTCACAGACTGGCCTACGGCTTAATGCATCTGCAACCACGTTAGCCTTCTTCGGGTGGTACAGGATATCAAATTGGTAATCTTTCACAAAGAGAAGCCACCGATGTTGACGCATATTTAACTCCTTCTGCATAAACAGGTACTGTAGTGATTTGTGGTCCGTGAATAAGCGAAATTTCTCCCCTTGGATGTAGTGTCTCCAAATCCGAAGTGCGAACATGACTGTTACTAACTCCAAGTCGTGGGTGGGGTAATTCCTCTCGTGAGGCTTAAGCTTAGGGGAAGCATAAGCAATAGTCCGATCCTCCTACTGAAGTACACCTCCAAGTCCTAATAAGGATGCATTTGTGTAGACTAGATACTCCACTCCCTGCCTGGGTAATGCTAACACTTGTGCTAAGGTTGATTTATCTTTCAACTCATCAAAGGCTAACTGATAGGCGTCACTCCAGATAAATGGAACCCCTTTTCGAGTCAAGTGCATCAACGGACCCGCTATCTTTGAAAACCCTCGAATGAACCTCTTGTAGTATCCGGTTAAACCCAAGAAACTGTGTATTTTGGTCAGTATAGTGGGTTATCCCCACTCCCTCACCACTGACACCTTCCTCGGATCCACGAATATCCCTCTATCAGAGATGATATGCCCCAAGAACTGTACCTCCTTCAGCCAAAACCCACATTTCTCGTATTTTACGTACAACTCATGCTGGCGCAGTGTCTGCAAAACTTACCTCAAGTGCTTGGCATGGTCCTCTTCTGTCTGTGAGTAAACCAGAATGTCATCTATGAATACGATGATGAACTGGTCCAGGAACTCTCTGAAAACCCTGTTCATGAACACGGCCAGGGCGTTGGTTAGTTCGAAGGTCATAACCCTGAATTCATAGGAACCATATCTTGTTAGGAAAGTAGTCTTCGACACGTCCTGTTCCTTGATACGTAGCTGATGGTACCCCGATCTCAAATCAATCTTCAAGAAGAAAGCCGCTCCGCTCAACTGGTCGAATAAGTCATTTATTACAAGCAACGGATATTTGGTCCATATCATGACTTTATTCAGCTCCTAGTAATCAACACATAACCTCAATTATCCATCCCTCTTATTAACAAACAGTACGAGAGCACCCCACAGTAAAGTAATCCTACGGATAAACCCCTGCCCCAACAACTGCTCAATCTAGTCACGTAACTCCCTCATCTATTCTGGAGCTAGACGATAAGGTGCGCGAGCTATCGATCGAGTATTTGGCACTAAATCAATGATGAAGTTTATCTCTCTACTCAATGGTAACCCTAAAATCTCCTGAAACACATCGGCAAACTCTCGAACTACATGAATCGAATCAAGCGGTACCACAACCTCTGTAGAGGTCTCTTCCTCTATATAGTGTAGATGAGTGGACGATCCTCTCTCAGAGCGAGGCGTCACCATGAGAAACATCTCATGCCTGAGTATGGAAAAAACTATAATCTTACTATAACAATCAATTATGGACCTATACCTGACAAGACAATCCATACCTACAATCACGTCATACTCGGACATGTCTAATATGAGCATGTCAGTGGGTAAGATAAATCTCCCAATCTCTATACCCACTCCCCGACAGATAAAGGAAATAACAGAACCCCTACTCACTGGAGAATCAACAGAAGTGGTAGTACCCTCTATTATATTAAATAACCTCGTAGTACGTGCAAACCCCGTGGTAATAAATAGTGTGTGGCTCCTGTGTCATATAAAATGCATCCCAAAGTCCCCTAGATAGAAAACATGCCCTCAATAGTTGGCGTGTCCTGTGGGACTGCGACCTGATGCATATTATAGACTCGTCCATACTGAAGTTGCCCTTATTGAATTGGGGCAGCTGGGATGGGCAGCAGTGCTCCATCTGTGGAGGTGATGGGAGTGCTGCTAAAAATAACAGTCTCTAGGGTTCCTGATGAACACCCTGTTGTTGGTGATGGCCTCTACCCCCTTGAGGGCAGTCCTAACATTTATGGCCTGTGTTGCCACACGTGAAAAATCTCCCTGGAAAGGGTCCTCCCCTCTGTCCATGCTGTCCCCGACCCTGATGGTCGTTACCCTTGGCCATTTTGGCCCCGCTAAAACTGATGATGGCCCTGATGGTTGTGTTAGCCCTGATGGATAGGTTGGCCCTGATGGCCATGTCGAAAGCCTCCTTGCCCATGTCTAAAACCTCCTGACCTAAGCCTCTTAGGATCCCCTTATTGGGAACCTTAATCATTGTGCCTATACTGACCCTAAACTGTCTGTGCCCCACCGGCACCATTCCCTCCTGCCTTGTCCTGCTGGCTGGATTCTCCCACTTTCTTAACCTTGGACAAATAGAAGCGGTGTCCCTGGAAGTGGAGTAGTGCTGCGTTGACCACATCTGAATAGGTGACCAAGGATAGATTGCCTATTAAATGCTAACGGATCCTCCATGTTAACCCATCCATGAAGCATTGAATCTTTTTCTCTTTTGTTGAAATCTTACTCGGTACAATGTTGAGAAGATTAGTAAACTCTGCCTCATACTCTGCTACGGTCTTCCTTCCTGCTTCAGATTTGCTAAATTTCGACTCATCTCTGTCTGGATAGCCGAAGAAAAGTACTTGTGGTCAAACTGCACCCAAAAGTTTCGGATACTGAGTGTTTCTCTCTCCTCAGTGGTGGTGATGGACTCCCACCACTACAGTGCTACCCCCACTAGCTTGAACATTGCCAAAATTTGACTCTATACTTTCGTGCACTCGTGCATCCTCAAATTCCTTTGGATGTCCTTTTTCTATTGGCTCGCTATGACTATATCGGAGCTCCCTAAAAACTCCGGAGGATGCGCCTTCTGGAAGGCATCCCTAACACGCTCCTAAGAAGACGGGAAAACTTAGTCTTGAGGTGGTGCATGTTTCACTACGGCCAAAGCAACGTTGACCGCCTGAGATACAATGGCTTCTACTTCAACGACATTCATCATACCCTGAGCGGGTGCAAGCTGAGGCTCTGGCTGGGCTTCCCTGGGAACTCTTTGTGCATGTTTAGGAGGAATCTAAAAAGAGAGAAAAGTTTCATAAGTCCACAGTTATATTCTCAAAATAGAAGAGGAACGTAAAACGTATGAAGAGTACAATAATCCTAAAATATAGGGCTCTATATCAAAGGACGTTATGCGGAAACATAATAAGCCGTTCAGATCCTAAGGACACTAGAACCTAATGCTCTGATACCACCTGTGACACCCCGCCTAATTAATTGTCGGGTGATCAGTCCTTAATTAATTAATTTCAGAATATCAAGTTGGTCCAGATATTGCACCACTATCAAAATCTCAAATTTTAATTTAATAAAAACTAACCACATAATATTTAAAAAAGCATGATGTCCAAATTGTATCTTGTTACTAACCAATATCAGAAAGAATACCAATAAAAGTCCATGCATCATAGTAATATAAATAAAGTCTAACTAAAGTAAAATAAATGACTGGAGTAAAACGCATCCAGATGCAATCCCATACAATAAATCCAAAAATGAAATCAAATCTAAGAGAGAATTTAAAACAACTGAATCTCTGCAAATAACCAGAAGAAAGGACGACATGTCCAACAGAATAGATAACTGAAAAAGGAAGAATATGCTAAGTCGTCTACAAGCAATTATCCCGCAGCTTCCACATTAGCTACAACACGACAACTGAATAGAGTCTCCTAAGGTTGGTGTCCCTGTGGCTGGGCACCTAAAATAATGGACCAATAGAAAGATATACAGAAAAACGGGTCAGATCCCGAGTTGAAAATAGTTTAATATAGCAAGTGCTTAAATTGATTCAATTAGCACAATTATTATCTAAGTTAACCTAGCGTACTCACTTAAGATACTCATCCCTCGATCTAGTGTGCACGTCTAACGAGTCTAATTAGCCAATGTAGTCATGATACCCTGACTGGCAACTAAATACATACTATTATGTTTGGGAGACTCCCTAAACTACCCAAAGCTGACATTCTTAAGATTTTAATATAGTTTTAGAATTTACTTTAGTTTATTCTCATATTCTGCTAACTGTCCAGCTGTTAATACCATAAGTACACATTTCAAAAGAGAGTCACCAATAGAAGGCACCAAATAGGATTTCGGTATACACACATTAATATTTTTATGTATACATATAAATTTATATATATATAATATAGCAATATTTCACCTGTGGCCATCCCCCAATCCTCTCGGCGGGCGGGCGGGCGGGCGATGGAGGATCCTAGGTCCCACGCGTCCCTCTCGGGAGAGCTTTGGCCGACGTCATTTGGATGAGGTGAAAAATGTAGAGAGATAGAGTCGCCAGTCTATTTTACTCAAAATAGTAAAAGAAAGGGAGTCATCCCGAAGGACGGCATCCAAAGACATACTGATGCATACGAAACCAAAATGATTTGAAAAGGGTCCGAAGGCTAAGTTACGAAATGGGAAGGTGTTAGGCACCCATTTTGCCCTTATGGTCTCTCATGGATTTTTGTTATTTTCCTTAATTTTCCCCGTGATATGTGTGCATGTGTATATATAGTGGAGATAGGAATCATCGAATTGCACAATGGAAGAGGTAAAGTGAGTCATCCATAGGAAGGTATAAGAATATTAGAAAATAGGATTTACGTGATTATCCTTACATTGATCGTTATGATGGAACGATAACGCATGTGGAATAATGAGCCACAAAGAGAGCGGAGTTTAAAGAGAATACAAAATGAGAGAAAAAGTAAAAATAGGACTCGAGTCTCGAGTTTTACCCCAAGACGCCTACGTAGCCTATAGAGGCATCAAAGTCCACGTAGTTCACACGAAAATCGAGGGGTGGGGTATCCCATAAATCCAACTGGGGGATTCTCTTATTTGTGTGTGTGTGTGTGTGTGTGTAGAAAAAGTATTTTAGTTGTGAGAAAAGTGTAAGAAAAGTATGAGAATTCCCATTTGGAATTTATGAGCAAACCCTCTTTTTCTTGTTTTTGGGGTTTTTATTTATATAAAAATAAGACATGTGCAATAATACTAAATAAAAAGTATATTAGGATGTATGAGATGAGATAATGAAAGTGCTAAGTAATAAAGCAAGTTATTGCGAATTTATGAGAATTTAAGGAGAGAGTTGAGAAAATTGGACCTTATTGAAGATCTTGAGCTTAATCTTGAATGTTGGAGAGCAGCCCTTAGATTGCATGATGATGGCGGGTAGTTAATTCACCAAGTTTGATGAAAAGGATGATTAAAAGTGAAGGTTGGAAAGGTATTTGGATGTGGAAATCACGCTGACTTCGAGAGAGGTCTTCTGGATTTGCTGAGAGTGATATCTATCAGATCTGGGCTCTTCTTTGCAAGTCAGGTCAGGCCTCCTTTTTATAGGCCCAGGGCAATGCCGATTGGATTAGCCCTGCTCCTGCCAATTGGCAGGTGCGTTTAGGCACACTGCCGATAGGCATCGTCTTGGACCACCGTTTGGCAGTGTCTTTCAGGCCTTTTCGGAAAATTGACTACATAATGCAAATATTTGATTCGAATTGCGCATGGGGTGGACCATTGGAAAGGTATGTCAGACACCTTCGAAATTCCTTTGGCCCGCTCCCGAGTTTGGGAGTTGACTTTGGGTCAAATGTGGCTCAAAATCATTCATCGGTCCATTAGACGGGGAATCGTCAGACGCAAACGGATCATTCATCCTCATGGTAAGTCTAAATCGTGCACGGGGAAGATCGTTGGAAAGGTTAGGAGATGTACTTTAAGATTCTAAAGAGTTTGATCTGGTTCGGGGAGTTGACTTCAGTCAACCGAGCCCTGGAAACATTCGGTGACCTTTCGGAGTAAAACAGATCGTTCGTCCGTGCCGTAAGTCAGAATCGCGAACGAGATGGACCATTGGAAAGGGTTTTTAGTGACCTTTAAAGATTCATTCAGTATTGGTCGAGTTGAATAGTTGACTTAGGTCAAACAGATCTCGGGAGTGCCCGGTGGCCTTCTGATTGAGTTTTAGGGGGAAGCAGGTCGTTCATTTGCATGGTAAGTTGGAATTATGCACGGGATGGACCATTGGAAAGGGGTTTCAGGGCCCTTAGAAGATTCATTCAGTCTTGGTCGAGTTGAAGACTTTGATTTTTGGTCAAACGGAGCCTAGGAGTGCCCGATGGCTTCTAGGTCAGTACTCTGGGTATGACCTTGGTTTGTAGTGATGAAGGTAGGTTCTAGGGACCTAAGGATAGTTTAGGGGGTGACAAAATGGGGTGCCTACAGAGCCCCTCGACGATTGAGTTTGAAACTAGCCGTCGAATAGACACGGCATGATGCTTTTGAGGGAGGATGACCAATTCAGAGGGTCGAGGCCGATTTTGAGGACCTAAAGGAGCGAGGATGACCAATTCAGAGGATCGAGGCAAATTCTGAGGACCTATAGAGTGTGATGGGGATAACCAATTCGGTGGGTAGAAGCCGATTCTGCGAGCTTAAGTAGAGATGACCAATTCTACAGGCTTAAGTAGAGATGACCAATTCTGCGGGCTTAAGTATGAAATGACCAATTATGCGGGTTGAAGCCAATTCTGCGAGCTTAAGTTGAGATGGCCAATTCTGTGGGTCGAAGCCAATTATGTGGGCTTAAGTTGAGATGACCAATTCTACGGGTCGAAGACAATTCTGCGGGCTTATATAGAGATGACCAATTCTCTGGGTCGAAGCCAGTTCTGAGAGCTTAAGTTGAGATGACCAATTCTGTGGGCTTAAGTTGAGATGACCAATTTTTCGGGTCAAAGCCAATTCTACGGGCTTAAGTAGAGATGACCAATTCTGCGGGTCGAAGCTAATTCTGTGGGTCGAAGCCAATTCTACGGGCTTATGTAGAGGTGACCAATTATATGGGTCAAAGCCAATTCTGCGATCTTATGTAGAGATGACCAATTCTGCAGGTCGAAGCCAATTCTGTGTGCTTATGTAGTGATAATGAATTATGCGGGTCAAAGTCAATTCTATGGGCTTATGTAGAGATATTCTTGGGGAACTCTACCGGGGAGATTTATCTTGTGGTTTTGTTTAGGGCTAGGGAGCCGACTACTGGGAAAATATTTTGCATCCTCTGAAGGAAAAGCCAAAATTCCACTGGGGAGATTTAGATGGCCCAGGATTTAGATGTATTGCTTGGGGAAAATTGAGACCTTTGGGGAATAGGGGGTTATCTTTAGGGATCCTCCAAGGACGTTGTCGGGAGGAGTTTTACTTGGTTTTTGGGAGTTCCTCTGGGGAAATGGGGGGCTTCGCTTGAGGGAGTGTGAAATTTTCTTAGTGAAAAATGTTCTAAATCCTTCTTGAGATTTTTAAGAATTTTCTGAGAATTTTTTAGGTCTGTCTGGTATTTTCTGGGAATTTTTGTACAGAATTTAAAGTGGGGTGCCATTCAGCATGGTTCAGAGGGATCCATTCAACAGTGGCATGGACTTTTGGACTACCTCGAGAAGGTAAGGGGTTAGTGACAATCAGTTGGTGGGGGGTCAATGCGGATCGGCATGACCCTTGGCATCCTATATAAAGGGGGTGAATTCCCCTCATTTTTCACAACTTCTTGCTTTCTTTCTTTCTTCAATTTTCCTTTGCAAATCGTTCTAGCATTTCTATCTCTAAGAAATGGCTGCCTTTGTGAGCACTGTAGCGCATAGGGAATGGTTGATAGTTGACGACTGGGCGAATGTGGAGTGGCGGACCAAGGAGCCTCCTACTTTGGGGAGTGAGAACTCCTTTGACGCATTCGAGTCGATTGCTGATGATCGGACTTTTCTACAGGATCCATCGCATCATCGGTCTTCTAAAGTGGTGAGCCCTGGCAGTTATGGAATCAACCTGACTTTTGGCATTCCTCTTTTTGGTGATTTTTCCTTCCTTTTTAAATTTTGACAAGGTTTCTTCTTTTGACAATCTGATATCTTTTTGAAGAACATGCATGCTCGTGGGATGACGGGGCTTAAGGACATTTGGGAGCATCTTCCACCTATGGTCCGTTGGGTGGTATCATCAACGATTTTTGTGAAGTTGGTGTCTGCACTGGATGAGACACCTCGGTCGACAGCGATCTTATGCGCTTTGGGGGAGAGATGGTGGGATACTACCCACAACTTCCATTTCAGTTTTAGGGAGATGACCTTGACTCCCATAGACGTGTAGCAGCAGCTGCTGGGGCTGGATTGCGATGGGGAGCATATAGAGGTGGATCTGAGGGTGAGGCCGGAGGCTGTGAGGGCGGCGCTTAGTGACGTAGGGAGGATAGTTTCTGTGGATTCCATCCGGCCATCCTTGCTGAAGGATGTCTTGCTGAGTAGGGTGGTTGATGTGTAGGATGGGCTGCAGGTGAGGCAGATGGCCCGGTTGTTCATTTTGTTGGTGCTGGGAGGTTTCATGGTGGCGTCGAGTGGCGATGTCATCCATTTGTGGTTCTTACCGTATTTGAGGATATTTTCGAACATCCCTCTCTACGATTGGGGAGTCTGACTTTGGCGACCCTCTATTTTTCTTCGAATGCATTCAATCGATGCTACTGACAAACTTTTACTGGAGCCAGGTATCTCCTCGAGGTATCCTTTAATTTTGCGCATTTTCCCTTCATGCATTCGCATTTTCCCTATGTATCTCTTTTTTTATTATAAATTCCTGTCTTTAGCAGATGTGGTTCTATGAGGTGATTTGGTGTAATACCCCACTGATTGCCTTGAAGGATGAGACTATTGGGGACCTCTACCGATTGTATCGATGGCGCAAGGCCAATCGACAGTCGAGGGATCTCTCTCTCTGGAGGCGGTGCATCAAGTCTTGAATGGCCTGACCAGTGGTAGGCTAAGACTCTTTCTTTTCAGTCTTGATTTTTGCACATTATGATTCTATATTAACTTATGCCTACTGGGGATTTTCAGGTGACTTTTTACCCTTAGGGGATAGCCATTCAAGATACGAGGGCGACCGGGGTGAATGCGCAGATGAGGCATTTGTTGGCACATGAGTTCGGCCATTCCTGGTATCTGGGGGAGCGGGTGGTTCGACAGATTGTGAAGGAGGAGGTGGTGGTGCCACCTGCGCAGCCTCCTATGTCTATGAGGTGGGAGCGAATATTATCGGAGGATGCGAGGATTACGGTGATGATCGATAAGTCCTACCTGTTTTATACTGATACGGCTGCACCAAATGACTATATGGACTTTGTGATAAGATGGTTGATGGCACCCAATATATATGATTCCTTGACCTTCCTTCTTATGGGTTCGAGTCAGGCGGTGGGATCTTCCCATAGCGATGGTGGTCCGTCGGCGTCTGCGGTGGCGACGAATTCTGAGGTTCCCTTTGTTCGATTGCATACCCCTTCGTACAACATTCGACGGACTGATGGAGGGATGGTACCCATATTGCATCGTCCTCATGTGATGGATCCGGAGGAGATGGGTTTAACAGAGGAGGTTCTTCGTCCTGCGATATACCTTCTTCCTCTTTTTGTTTCCTTTTCTATTTTGATCCCTCTTTGATACTAATTTTACCTTCTTCTTGCAGTAACTCTGGGTGTCGACCACTTGGCTGAGGGATATCAGAGACTAGATATCTTCGGTGACTGCCCATATTCAAGTTGCGGTCCCGATTCCTTCTTACTTGGTGCCATTTGCTTCATCCGAGGTGGACTCTGGCTCAGGTAACGGTGGTGCGTCATCTCACCATAGGGGAAAGAGAGCGCTTCGTAGGGGTGAAAGCTCTTAGAGAGGGGTTAAGGGTAGGTGAGAGAGAGAAAATGTAGGTTCGGGCTGAGTCCCATTTGTTTTATTTTCTTTTCTTTTATTTCCTGAAAAACTTGATGCAACACAGAGAACAAATATATATGCAATGCAATGGAGTTTTTGTTAATGATGGATGAGTGAATGCATGCACATGAACTTTTTACTTTGCTACTGAGACCGTAAAAATAGATATTTTTAGGATTTTGAAGGATGGTTTTAAAAATGAGAAATTATATAAGGGTGGAAGAGGATTTTTGAAATTCTGTTGAGAATATCAATTTATTCTTCTTGAGCTTTTGATTTTGACAAAAGAGGAAAAAGGAAAATTTCCAAAAATAGGGGGTTGCCGATCGACAAGCCCCTTGCCCTGCCTATCGGCAGTCAAGTTCAGTCACATCAATTCAAATCTTTTTATTAGTTCCCTCTTCAGCCTTTTGTAATTTGTGGGGTAGGATTCCCTTCAATTTCTGCAGGGGTTATGTCTTTTGTAAGGGTTCTCAAGTATAAAAAGGGGTAAGGGTGGAGTGTTTTCATCACACCTTCACATTCTTACTTACTTGCCTACTATCTCTTGTCCTGCAAGATGGCTCTCCCTGGTAGCATTGAGTTTTTCTAACTACCTCGAAGCCTTGGAAGCGATGTGCTTTTATAATGTCAACTACGATGCTTTCAACATGCGTCGAGTCTCTTTGTGGCACAATCGGTCCATTGGGTGGAACATGCTGATGGCGGCGGTACAATTTTGGTACCCTGAAGACCATGTATTTCGCTTTGGATTGAATGAAGTTTTTCCTACCTATGAGGAATTTTCTGCCATGATGGGGATAAATCCTAGTGTTGCTGGGGCTTTACCCAAATTTTCTCGTTGTCTCAGGGATTTACTGGTAGGGCTTCTTCGTATTTTTCCTTCGGCGACTAGATCACTGGTTGCTGGAGGAATGATCTCCCTCCCGGCAGTGTTACAGTCCATTCATTTACATGAAGTAGGTGATGCTGTCTATGCGAGAGCCGTTTCTCTAGGCCTCATTTCAAAATTGTTGGTGGTGACTGGGGAACTGCTGGTGGATACGCAACTTGCAGCCATTACTTCATGGATGTCATACCATCATAATCTTGCTGTGGTGATACTTGCGGAGACCCTGAATGGTCTGGATGCCTAGCGATAAGGTCGTTCTCACTTCCTGCTAGGTAGCCCCGTGATGCTGTTCATGTGGTTGTCTGAAAGACTCCTCCTGGTGACTCTTCCAGAATATCCTTTGTCGGTTGTACCTAACTTCTTTTCGCATCACTTCTTCAGCATTGTCCTGGATATTAAGAGCTGGGAGAATTGGCTTGTGGAGGATGGGGTTTGAAATCTTTACTAGTCAGTGACTTGGTGGGGACAGTTGCTACCTGTTTGAAAGCTAGGAGAATACCCGTATGTGCGGCTGGTTGGTCTCAACCATACCTCTTTTTATTTCCCTTGGAGGCTTCTATGCCAATTTGGCTGGGCATAGGTCGTGCCACCTCGGACACTAAATTTATTTTTGGTAAATAATTTAACCGAGCGTCTGCGCCTGCGACTTGGCTCTTTGTGGGAGAGTCGGCATCCGTCGACCCGTCCCTCTCAGTCTATTGGGAGAATTTGGCATATCCCTGGGGATTATATGAAGTGGTTATGGAGGAGAGTAGTTATCAAGATGTTGGCAGTGGAGACTGGACAAAAGTGGCTTGTCTATTTTAACACCATGACAGGAGGTGTTGTGGTTTTTTTAAAAGCTGGTTCAAGCTTACCGGTCCATGGAGTGTCTGCGACACTCTGTTCAGGAAGGGGAAACTTGAGGACCCCAGGATGCAGATGATGATTACGGAGCGATCTCCTCTGGTAGCTGTGGGTAGGATGGTTTATTTTGTAATGGGGAATGAATGTGGGGATTTTATTTGGCTTTTTTAGGGTGTAGGGGGAAGAGAGTTATCCGTTCCTTTTCTTATGTAATTTGTACCGAAATTTCTTATTAGTGAAATAAACAAGTTCTTGATCATCCAGCTGTGCCTTTCGATGAATTTTGTTTTGTTTGAATTATCTATACCGATCGCTAAGGCATACATAATCATTTTGTTCAAATATATGTTAGAATGAACTGTCGTTCTCGGAGGTAAGAAAAGAATAGTATTTTATGAAAAAGAAAGGGTTGTGCTCATATAAGGTGTACGAGCTACCTACGTACCTTTGGGGTTTTGAAATTTTATAGTTTGTTTGAAATTGGTTATTTGCAGAGGATCATACCCACGTAGTTCTGGGCAAGGGGAAATGAAGAGATTTTTTTTATTTTTTTTAGAATAGAAGGGAGACCAGAAGAGTCGTAGTGCACCGAGATTTCGGACTAGGGGTAGAACTTCTTGAGACAGTCCAAGTTGACTGGATGAGACATCTCTTGCCCATCTAAGTCGGTAAGCATGGCGGCACCACCGGACAAGATCTTCTTGACAATGTAGGGGTCGCTCTAATTGGGCTTGAATTTCCCTCTAGGGTCCCAAATGGGTTCTATGATTTCTTTGAGGGATAGTTCCCCTTCTCGGACATTACGGTCCTTGACTCTCTTATTGAATGAGCGCTCTATTCGTCGATGGTACCCTTGTATGTGGTATATTTCTTTTAATCCCCTTTAGTCTAGGAGAGTCATCTCGTCAAGACGGCTTTGACACTAGTCTTCTTTGATGACCTTGCTCTCAAGCATGACGTGCAATGAGGATATTTCCATCTCCCTCGGTAGGACTGCTTCCATACCGTAAACTAAAAAGTAAGGGGTAGCCCTAGTAGAGGTTCGAAATAAGGTTCAGTAGCCCCAGAGGGTGTACGAGATCCAATTCGCCCAATCCCGACAGCTTTTGATCATCTTGCGGATAATGGTTTTGAGGTTCTTATTGGCGGCTTCGACTGCACCGTTGGTCTGAGGTCGGTAGGGAGAAGATTTGTGTCTTTGAATCCCATACTCGTTGACCACTTCTGTAACTTCTTCTTCAAAATGCAAGTCCTTATTTAATACTAGCTCGTGCGGGACCCCATATCGATGGATGATATTTTTTTTGATGAATTTGGCCACTTTCTTAGCGTACAGCACTGCGTATGACTCAGCTTCAACCCATTTGGTTAAGTAATCAATGGCAAATAGTAAGAACTCATTCCCATTTGAATCCTTCGGTGTAACCTTCCCTATGATGTCGATGCCCCAGGTGGAGAATGTCCAGGGAGAGGTCATGTTGTATAATTCACGTGGAGGCAAATGCCGAAGATTGGAGAATTTTTGGCATTTGAGGTATTTTCATACATAGGCAGTGCAATCTTGGGTCATGGTGGTCTAGTAGTAGCCTTGTCGCATGATCTTCTTGGCAAACATGTGACCGTTCATGTGGGGTCTACATTCCCCGCTGTGGATCTTCTGCATTATCTTTTCAATGTCAGCCCCTGTGATGTAGTGTATAGTAATCTTTTGCGCGCTCGTTTGAGATTCGTGTACGAAGCTTGGATGGCAGAAGGAGGTGGGGCTTAGCTGGAGCAGCTAGTAGAAGTTGGGATGAGGACCTTAGTAGAGGTCATTCTCCTTGTGGAAATTGTTAAGGGTTTTGGTGGCGACTACTAAAGGATACTAGTTATTAGTACCATAGTACCACTATAGTATAAAGTGGTACTAAAGTTGAATTACCCATTGAAGTTAAGGGTTCGAAAGGGATCTTACGGATAGTTTTAACCGTGAGTTCCCACAATTTAGCAGGAATAAGGAGGATGCAGTTTCTGAATTATTCACATAAGGTTCAGTTAGAGGTCGGCAGTGGATAAAGAGTGATATGGAAAATGTGTATGGTTGAGAACCCATTGGTGGACATCCAGCCGGGTAATTTATTGAAACGAAGTTATCATTATGATTTTTACCTTGGATGACGAGGTTATATTTGGCGTGGCTAGATAAAGACGCGGTGTTCGTTAGCCCTAGACTCGTGTATGTAATTTAAGCTATGGCGGTATGGATAACATTATATCATGTATGTCTATGTGTTGTCCGCGGTAGTGGAGTTTTATTTTCCTTCATTCTCCATAGAGGCGGGTGTTGATATATATATATATATATATATATATATATATATATATATATATATATATATATATATATATATATATTTGGGTTGTGATACTCCTCTTATATGATTATACGAGTATGGTGATATGGTGAGTATATATGTATTCGTATTTCTGGAGCGATAGCAGGCTAATGATGGCAAGACTATTGTGTGTGCAGTTCCAGGGTGGAACGGGTGGTTGTGGCGATGTCTCACCTGAATACAGGTTGAGTTCGCCTTTATTATTATATGCATAGATGGAACTTCGATGAGCAGAGGTTTCATTATCGTGATGTGAGTAGGTGGCAACCTTATAGATATGATTTGAGGTGCACCGGATTATTGCTGAGCTGTGAGATTAAGCTCATTATTGATTACGCAAGGACTTAAAAAAAATTAGTGCGAGTGCTGGGTGGTGTGACTCTTAGTTAGAGATAGGAGTTCAGATCACTTTTTGTTGGAATAGGGGATAGGTTTATCTCGGTTGCATGTTTGAAATAACGGACCTTCATGACCGACAAAGTTAAGTAGGAGTGTCTAGAGGGGTTCCTTGTTTAGATTTCGCTTTGCGAGACGCTCCACACATGAATCTTAACGGCGTCGGGAGTGGAGAGATGTTATAGGATGCAAGGATGTTGGTTTTGTGAAAAATTCTTATAGTGTGGATGAACCACTATAGATTATGAGTCATGTGATGATTGTATACTTATGGAAATATTGTGCTATGGAAAAGCACTAAAATGGTCCTCTCACCATAATTAGGTTAGTGAAGTAGGACTTAGAGAGATTGATTTGAGGATTATGGCCAGGCCTTAAAAAGGCAAATTTTGAGAAGGTATGTGGGTATGATGCTCATGACACTTTTTAAAAAAATGGTCACTTCGATTAGTTAGATTTCCTTTCGTATGGGCGGAAGGATAGAATAGTAGGAATGCGTTCGTATATTAGAGTGGTAGGATTTAGGACGTCCCGCTAGTGTGCCTTAGGTCGTTATATCTCGATGACCGACAACGCAAGGGAGTAGTGTAATGGGAGGGTTCCTTGTTTGGATTTCGCTTTGGCGAGACGTCCCACGCATGAAACCAAGCAAATGTAGGGAGTTGAGGGAGGACTTGGGCACTAGGGATATACTTAGGATTACACTCGTTTCGCGTAGGTAGGATAATTCTTAGGCTGTAGTATTGTTTAGGATGTAAGTTTAGTATAGTTAGTGGCACCGAGGTTAGGAGAATTGAATTTCGCGGGTTGGAAGGACCCATAGGTGAGTATTACACCGAGGAAAGGAGACCCTTATTGGGAGAGAGCGTTATGTGTCAACCGTTCACAATGGATGTGCAGATGTGCACAGGTTAGAAACGTGTATGGGCACCTAAGTGAGTTGGTTTATATACTGCCTGAAATAGAAGGGGCGTAGTGTATAAATTTGAAGTTTAAGCCGTGAGGCACTAGTAATGATGAGTGCAATGTGACGCTATTGGAGTCACTTTACGACTGTGGTAGTGTATGGTTGGGAACCATTGGGATTAGTATCTTTCACCTTGAGATATTAGGATTTGGAGCAATCCTAGGATTGGTAGTGTAGGTCGTATCTGAATTTCGAGGACGAAATTCCGTTGTAAGGGGGGACTATGTAACAACCCGTCCTTTTGGAGACAATTAAAATCCATAATTGGATATAAATTGACAATATGGAGAATTTCTTGAACTAATGCTTTTTGGGATTTTCGAGGATTGGATGATTTTCGATGGATGGTGTATTTACTTTTGAGGTTAAGTAAATAAATTGGAGTATTTTAATAATATTTCGCCGTTGGGTAAAGCGACAGAAGAAAATATTTTAATGGGAATACCGCATTTATTTATTTTGGGTTGAAATAGTGATTTGCGGTCAAGTACCTCTGATGGAAATTTCAATTGTGCCGTGAGTCTCAGAATGTCCGAGATAGTCGAAAAAGAGTGTCCAATTGTCAAAATTGAGTTTCGGGGAATTTTGGATTTAAATGGGCTCGTAATTGAGTAAACGAGTCGCTTTTGGGTTTTAAGGGATAAAACCCTTTTCTTCCTATAAAAGAGGGAGAGGGTAAGGAAAAGAGAAAGAAGGAGGGAAAAGAGAAAGAAGGAGAGAAAAGAGAGAGAAGAGAGAGAGGAGGAGAGAAAAGAGGAGAAAAGGGGAGGTTCCGGCCAAACTCCGCGGGATTCGGCTCGAGGTCGTCGGATTATATCCACGAAGCAAGTGTTTACTTGCTTTATTTAATTTTGAGCATAAATCTCGTATCATAGTTGGTAATAACGAACCCTAAAGATTTTGGGTTGGGTTTTTTTGTGGATCAAACGGGTTTTTCTCGAAAGTTAAACGGGTAAACCCCGAAAAAATATCAATTTGGAGAAACTTAGGAATTTCTTAAATTTAATTGTTGATTCTTGGTTCTAGGATGATTAGAAGCTATTTCCTTGGTGTATATATATCTAGGTGTAGTTATATGTTGGTGGGAGAAGAGATAAAAAGCTTGGATGTGTATTAATGGAGGTTTGGGATCGTTGGAGATGATGATGAATAGTGAGGCAGCGACTTTCTGAATCGATTCGGCCCTGATACGAATCGATTCGGCTCTTGGTCAAAATGAAATTTGTAAATATTTTCGATGTGGTCGCATGGGCGGTGACCGCGTATTTTTCTGATTTTTTTTTATTTATAGTGATTTTTCTACGAAAAGTTGTCCGAGATCAAAATTGTGAGTTAGAAATTAAGGATAGAACTTATTGGAGATAAATATTAGGGGTTCTCAAATGGAATGTTAGGACCTATAAAGAACTTGAGGAGATATGAAAACTTTGGGTTTGTAGGAAAAAATCCAAATTATGATTTAAATGGAGATTGGATTGAGTTTTGGATATTTTGGAGATTGAAAAAAAATTGCCCAAACAGTGCCCCTCGAACAGGCCGAATCGATTCGGGTCCAGGCCGAATCGATTCGCCTAAGGGGAGCTGTGTTTCTTTAGTGGGCCGAATCGATTCACCATTAAGGACCTGCTTGCAGAAAAATTTTCGAATCGATTTGGATTGGGGACCGAATCGATTCGCCTACCCGAATTGATTCGTAATCGGGGCGAATCGATTCGCTTTGGTCAGATTTGTCAGTTTTCTCCTCTTAAGAGTATGGGGAGTTAAATTACAATTTGGGGATTTATATGGGGGACCCTAGTTATGATATCGGGACTCCTAAATGATGGTTTTAAGGTTAGTAAACCTTTAGATAAAAGAGAAGGCCTTGGATTGGTGTAGGGCCTAATCCGGGGAATGAACGTAGTTAAAGTTCGGGACAAACAAAATTTGAGATAGAGAGTTCGGCTACCATCGAGCCTAGGTAATTATGTATTTGAATTGAATACATCTTGGTGAAACCTTGGAAGTGATTTCTAGGGATTTATATCTTTGGGATTATTGGTCATCGCTAGATGTAATTGGCAATTATGGCCATATAGATATATTCGAGGTGGAATATATGGTATATATATACTATGTGATTAAAGTATATATATGATATGATGTAAATGACTTTTGAAAATGTAAAAATAAACATTTTCAAAATGGAAAGAGAAATGATTTTCATAATTAATAATTTATGGATACACACCCTCTCTAAATGACATCTTAAGGGAAGTTCGCGCGTGAGGTGAAGCCCCCTGGTTAGTGAATGCAGGATGGATGTAGTCCTAGGCCATATGAGCATTTATGTTATGTTTTCTGCGATGGTTAGGTAATTCCAGGTGTGGTTATGACTAGCCCGCAGGCATATGGCCGCTTCCCGACGTCTTGCGTTGTAGGTGCCCAGGTGTCGTAATTGATAGGCCCTGGAAGATGATGTTCATTTAGGGGCGCGCCCAGTGGGGAAACCCGGACGGGCGGTCTTAAAACACGTTATATGATATATATATATATATATATATATATATATATATATATATATATATATATATATATATATAACTGTTTTCAATAATGTGGGACATTATTGGTGTAATAACCCGAGGTCTTGGAGACGAATATTTATTTATTTTGGGAGAAATAAATATTATTTTATTTGAGAATAATTAAATTGGCAATTGAGGTCAGAATTTGGAGTCGTTATAAAGTATGTCGAATGACAATTTTGAGGGTACCATTGTTTTCAAAAGGGTCGAGAAAGACGAAACGACTGTACTTGGGGTCTATTTGGGTTTCGAAATAATTTAGGACCGTTTGACTCGAATTAAAGTTATCGAGTCATTTAAAATGTGTATTATCATTTAAAGATGTGTATCTTGGAATTTTAGGCTTAATTAGCCTACGGGAGATTTATTCTCCAAAGAGAGAAAGAAAAATAGAAAGAAAAAAAGAAAAAAGAAGAAAAGGATGGAGAAAAGAGAGAAAAAGAGGAGATTTTCGGTCAATACGCGATCTCAAGGCGGATTCAGACCCTACGAACCCAAGGCAAGTGATTAAAGTTGCTAAATAATTATTGTGTATCATTTATTGCATGGTTTTTGGATTAAATTTGTGGTTTTTAGGTTTAAATGGGCAAAACCTAACTTTTGGGGGGAAAAACCTTAGATTTGTAGAGTATAAATGGATTTAAGGTTAGAAATTAGTATATATGTGTTCTTGGATAATTGTATAACTTTATATTTTCAACAAATGAACATTATAAAGATCACCATAATACTAATGCTAAAGCATATAATTTAATGAAAATAAATAAGTGTAGATTGGGAGTTAAGTTAGATGATTTCAATTAAATTATTTACTTGGGATTAAGTTAGAACCCTTTTTCCTTAATAGAATTGGGCATCCTTTTGGAGATCACGTGCATACGTTTAGTGCGCGCTTTAGTTGAGAGGTGAGTTGGATTTAATGGCGAGTTCGATTCCATTAAATCATGTAATAATGCATTTATAATTATTATGCATTTTAACACACTTGCTATAAAACGGTTTTCAACCCGGGCTCTGACCCGTTTATATTTTTCTCCCTCCATGTATATATATATTGTATTACTCTAGGTGTTCCTCCTCATGGACGCCGCTGATGTTCATCCATCCATTATTCCTAGAGCTATAGCAGTAGCGGACTATTGCGGCATTTTGCTTTAGTCGATTCTTATCTTCTACATATAGATTAAGATTCAGTTGTATATTAAGTTAGTATTCAAACTATTGAAGATTCACACTTTCATATTTCATTTTTCATAATTGTATTGACTGTTACCCGACAGCATATTCGGGTATTTTTATTTGTACATTGTATTGCACTCTTTTATATATTTGGAGTTTGCACTTATCACTCATCATAGTTAAATGTGTATCGTTGGTTGTGATGCTTTATTGGTTTTGTTGTTGTTGTTAAATAAAAAGTTTTATTTTTTTGACAATCCACTTTTAATGATTTCGGGTAGTTAGCCTTATATTATTAGTATTGTCAGTTGATGTTGAGACTGTGCCATCTAAGATACCTGATTTAATGTAGTATAGGGCTGGCCACCCATTATTATTTTGAGCGGGTTGTCACAGATGGTATCAGAGCATCAGGTTCTAGTGTCTTTAGGATCTTTGTGCGTTACTGCGATCTTCCGTAAGCGTTCTTGATATAGAGCCTATTGTTAGGACAGTTACATTTATACGTCCATATTTCTTCTACGATTTGAAAATATTTGAAAGGAGTTCTAATACAATTGTTCTTGTTTCAGATGCCACCGAAGGGAGGTCGTCCAGGCGAGGCAAATAAAGGGGCTAAAGCTCAACCCCAAATGTCTCATAGGAACATGACTACAGATGAAATTGCCAATATTATGGCACAAGCAGTAACTGCTGCCATTTCCACTATGGCGCAGCAACCTGTCTTTCGAGTAGCCCCACCCCATTTAGGATTGTCTTTATGGGAGAGAGCGAAGGAAGATTTTAGCAAGGGGCATCCTCCCGAGTTTTCAGGGGGAGTTGATGCAATGGCTGGAAGTCAATGGAAGAATAGTATGCAGAGGCATCTTCGTATGGTTGAGTGTAGTGAGGTGCAGAAACAATTTTTAGCCACCTTTATGTTATCAGGTGCAGCTCTTCAATGGTGGGAGTCTGTCACCACATCTGAACAGAGAGATACTTTGCCTATAACAACATTTTGGGAACTTTTTGATCGAAGGTATTTTCCTTCCCCTAATTGAGACATAAAGATTTTTTAAGGTAGTAGAATGGTGGCAGAATATGAAGAAGATTTTTCTAGATGGGCAAAATTAGTACCTAATGAGGTAAATACGGAAGAGAAACGTATATCAAAGTTTGTTCGAGGTTTGGATTGGAGAATTCGGCAACATTTGTTAGAGAGTCCCAAGTTAGCGACTTTCGTCGAGGTAGTGAATGTGGCACTATTATAGTGTCATGAATATCGCCTTCGTTCGCAAGAGGGTAAGAACTTTGGAGATTCGAGTTCATCAAGTAGGTTTGGCAATGAGAGTGCCAGTAATGCGAGTGGGTGGAAAGAATTTTTGGGTAAGTGTTTCTTTTGTAAAGAAATAGATCATAGAAAGAGAGATTGTCTTAAAAGAGGTAAAGGACCATATTTTTATGAAGCTTTGCAAGTGCAGCCCCTACAACAGATTCGAGGTCACTTTAGATCGGGGGACTTTGTTTGGGAGCCCATTGATGAGGAAGGGCAATCAGACTAGAGATGAAATGATGTAAGTTAAATTTTCCTTTGTGAATAGGAATATTACTATGTAAAGTTTTGGAAATATCGTATGGGAGATATTTATGAAAGGGTAGTGCTATAACCCTATTGTGTATGTAAAGACCCTAAAACAGGGGAATTTTGAACAAGTTAGGCTCTTATGTTATTATCTTTCGATAGAATAGATAATTTTGTAATGTACTCAAAAAGAGCTATGAACCTTGTAGTGAATGTAAGAACGGTTATGATATGATAAGTAGTAATGATAAAAGCTACTTCTTTTATATAGTCATGATAGACTTATATAATTGTTGTATTCCAGTTATGGATGTGCCCTATAAAAGGGAAATATATTAAAATGATGTGAGATGTTGTTTTTTATGAAAGTTTGGATTGTGGATTGTAGGGATGCCGGAATTTTAGCTCATAATTATGCTAATTCTTATGAGCTACATATTGTTATATATATGATGATTTAAAAAGACCTTGTGTGGGACGTAAGGCACTTTATGTATGTATTGTAAGACATAAATTAAATATTTTTCATAACTATTTTCAAAATAAAACTTTTTATCGGCCTTTGGGCCATTTCAAAATGATTTTCATAAAATAAATTCCTTTCAAAATTTTAGTCCGTATTTAACAAACTCTCAATCCCCGACGTCTCCACATAGTAGTGTATTGGGAAGGTTCCTTGTTTGGATTTCTCTTTTGCGAGTGTCCCCCGCACGAAAGTGGCGAATGTCAGGAATTGAGAGGAGTTATTTCTTTGGACCATTCAAAATTTTTATATTATTAAAATGCTAATATTATTTATATTATGGAATGGTGGAAATTTTGGAGGCAAATGAATCCTCATTATGTTTAATACGAGTGATAACTCGAATATAAAGGGTGTATGGGCGCCCTAGTTGTGGAAATTGGTTTTATAAAACTCGATATTGACTTGAAATAAAGTAATTTAAAATAAATTCGTCATGGGAAGTTAGAGAATTGGAGATAGGCTTAGTAAGGATGGTTATAGAAGAACTAGTTGAGCTTTAGAGAATTAGGCTTAGCTAAATTTCGAGGACGAAATTTTTGTAAGTGGGGAAGTTTGTAATAACCCGAGGTCTTGGAGACGAATATTTATTTATTTTGGGAGAAATAAATATTATTTTATTGGAGAATAATTAAATTGCCAATTGAGGTCAAAATTTGGAGTCGTTAGAAAGTATATCGAATGGCAATTCTGAGGGTACCATTGTTTTCGGAAGGGTCGAGAAAGTCAAAATGACTGCACTTGGGGTCTATTTGTGTTCCGAAATAATTTAGGACCGCTTGACTCGAATTAAAGTTTCCGAGTCATTTAAAATGTGTATTATCATTTAAAGATGTGTATCTTGGGATTTTAGGCTTAATTAGCCTACGGGAGATTTTTTCTCCAAAGAGAGAAAGAGAAATAGAAAGAAAGAGAGAAGAAGAAAATGATGGAGAAAAGAGAGAAAAAGAGGAGATTTTCGGTCAATACGCAATCTCAAGGCGGATTCAGACCCTACGAACCCGAGGCAAGTGATTAAACTTGCTAAATAATTATTGTGTATCATTTATTGCATGGTTTGTGGATTAAATTTGTGGTTTTTAGGTTTAAATGGACAAAACCTAACTTTTGGGGAAAAAAACCTTAGATTTGTAGGGTATAAATGGATTTAAGGTTAGAAATTAGTATATATGTGTTCTTAGATGATTGTATAAGTTTATATGTTCAACAAATGAACATTATAAAGTTCACCATAATACTAATGCTAAAGCATATAATTTAATGAAAATAAATAAGTGTAGATTGGGAGTTAGGTTAGATGATTTCAATTAAATTATTTACTTGGGATTAACTTAGAACCTTTTTTCCTTAATAGAATTGGGCATCCTTTTGGAGATCACATGCATACGTTTAGTACGCGCTTTAGTTGAGAGGTGAGTTGGATTTAATGGCGAGTTCGATTCCATTAAATCATGTAATAATGCATTTATAATTATCATGCATTTTAATACACTTGCTATAAAACGTTTTTCAACTCGGGCTCTGACCCATTTATATTTTTCTCCCTCCATGTATATATATATTGTATTACTCTAGGTGTTCCTCCGCATGGACGCCGTTGATGTTCATCCATCCAGTATTCCTGGAGCTGTAGAAGTAGCAGACTATTGCGGCATTTTCCTTTAGTCGATTCCTATCTTGTAGATCTAGATTAGGATTCAGTTGTATATTCAGTTAGTATTCAAAGTTTTATAGATTAACACTTTCATATTTCATTTCTCAGATTTGTATTGACTGTTACCCGACAGCATATTCGGGTATTTTTATTTGTACATTGTATTGCACTCTTTTATATATTTGGAGTTTTCACTTATCACTTATCACTCATCATAGTTAAATGTGTATCGTTGGTTGTGATGCTTTATTGGTTTTGTTGTTGTTGTTGTTAAATAAAAAGTTTTATTTTTTTGACAATCCACTTTTAATGATTTTGCCCATCTAGAAAAATCTTCCTCATACTCTGCCACCGTTCTATTACCTTGAAAAATCTCTATATTCTGAGTCGGGGAAGGAAAATACCTTCGATCGAAAAGTTCCCAAAATTCTGTTATAGTTAAAGTATCTCTCTGTTCAGATGTGGTGACAGACTCCCACCATTGAAGAGCTGCACCCGATAACTTAAAGGTGGCTAAAAATTGTTTCTGCACCTCACTACACTCAACCATACAAAGATGCATCTGCATAATATTCTTCCATTGACTTGCACCCATTGCATCAACTCTCCCTGCAAACTCGGGAGCATGCCCCTTACTAAAATCTTCCTTCACTTTCTTCCATAAAGACAGTCCTAAATGGGATTGGGTTGCTCGAATGGCAGGTTACTACACCATCATAGTAATGGCAGCAGTTACTGCTTGTGCCACAATATTGGCAACTTCATCTGTAGTCATGTTCCTCGGAGGCATTTGGGGTTATGATTTAGCCCCTTTGTTTGCCCTACTTGAACGACCTCCCTTGAGTGGCATCTGAAACAAGAACAATTGGATCAGAACGCCTTTCAAATATTTTCAAATCACAGAAGAAATATGGACGTAAGAATGTAATCGTCCTAACAATAAGGCTCTATATCAAGAACGCTTATGGAAGATCGTAGTAACGCACACAGATCCTAAAGACACTAAAACCTGATGCCATCTGTGACAACCCGCCCAAAATAATAATAGGTGGCCAGCCCTATACTACATTAAATCATTTATCTCAGATGGTAGTCTCAACATCAACTGACAATACTAATAATATAAGGCTAACTACCCGAAACAATTAAAAAAGAATTGTCAAAATTTTAAAACTTTTTATTTAACAACAACAACAACAACAACAAAACCAATAATGCAAGATTAACCAACAATACCCATCTAACTATGATGAATGAAAAGTGCAAACTCCAATAATATGAAGAGTACAATACAATGTACAAATAAAATACCCGAATATGTTATCGAGTAATAGACAATACAAACCTGAAAAATGAAAAATGGAAGTGTGAACCTACAACACTTGAATACTAACTCAACATACAACTGAATCCTAGTCTAGATATAAAAAGATAGGAATCTACTAAAACCAAGTTCCGCAACAGTCCGCTACTGCCACAGCTCCAGGAATACTGGATGGATAAACATCAAGAGAGTCCTTGCAGAGGAACACCTAAAGAAATACAATATATATATGGAGGAAAAAATATAAACGGGTCAGAGCCCGAGTTGAAAAACGTTTTATAGCAAGTGTATAAAAATGCATAATAACTATAAATGCATTATTACATGATTTAATGGAATTGACCTCGCCATTAAATTCAACTCACCTCTCAACTAAACCGCGCACTAAACGTATGCACGTAATCTCCAAATGTATGCCCAAATCTAATTAGACAAATAAATCTAACTAGATACCAAAATAAATATTAGATTTTTCTATTTAACTTATCTCGAAATCTACACGTATCTATAATCCCATTTAAAACATTTCTTTACATTTAATATGTCATAGTTCTCATTATATTTGTTCATTTATTGAACATATATGGTTGCAAAATCAACCACATCATCACCATACATCAACATTCTCATTTACTAGAATTTCATATATCTAGTTATGCCCTCATTTGGCATGTAAACAGTATATATATTTATTACATATGAGTTATTAGCATCAAGAGTTAAGGGCTAAACTCCTCCCGATTCTCAACACAGCACTGCGTTTCATGCGTGGGACGTCTCGCCGAAGCGAAATCCAAACAAGGAACACCCCCGTTACACTACTCCTGACCGTATCGATCCTCGGGGCTCATTACGCCCTCAATTCAAGATGCATGTAACCCAAATTATTATCCAGTTTTAATTAATTAATATTCCCAATTCTCAATAGTACACGGTGTTTCATGCGTGGGACATCTCGCCGAGGCGAAATCCAAACAAGAACCCCCCCCCCCCCCCCCCCGTTACACTACGCCTGGCACTGTCGATTGTCGGGATAGGTGATATATATATAAGTATGAGCATTAAGGACTAACTTCTCCCCAATTTCCAACATTACACTGCGGTTCATGCGTGGGACGTCTCGTCGAGGCGTAATTCAAACGAGGAAGCCCTCCGATACACTATTCCTGCCAATGTTAGTCTTTGAGGTCCATTATGCCCTTGATACCCAAGTACAAGCACAAACAACAATAACCATCAAACCGAGCTATAACTCGAAGGACGCAGGCTCACATGCTATCATCTTCCAGCAGCCCATATACGTAGCAAACTGGGGCCTCCTAGTGGGGTTCAACGACACCCACCTCGTGATCAACTCACGCACACAACGTCCCGGGAAGCGGTCTTAGATCCTAATCGGCAAGTGAGAACGTCACATACCCCCGACTTCTCACCCCCAAAAAGAATGCATATATATATATATATATCGCATAATAATCACAATGGACGACTATGACCTGGGGAATATCCACACCCTGCTCATTAAGCCAGGATGCTCACCCTCATCGCACGAAACTTCCCAATGATAGCAAGGAGGAGGTATGCTTCACTATATGTAGATATACCAACATATAAGGTATACATACATCAAAACATCATATAAAGATATACCATAATATAAGGTATACCTATCACATCATTTTCATTTTCATTATACGCTCATAGGCGCAACAGGTTTAATATCATTTTTTAGTATATCTCTCTCGTTTGATACATTAACCGTCAATTCTCACAAATCTTCCCCACTTAGTATAAACTATATTATTTCTCACTTGAAGCCCACATGCCGCTTCTCATTATGAATTGTCTCTCAATTCTTTTAAATTAAGGAAAATCTTTATCCTAATGCACTTTAATTTACATTTATAATTCTCCATCCATAATATGGTTCAATTCCTTTTATGAATCTTTGAAATTATCCCATTTGGGGATTGGATCCTAAGATTCGGTATCTCTAAATTATTCACATTCTTTCATATGAATTGAATTTATTATCTCCAAGTAGAATCTCCAAATCAAGGTGGGCTTCCCCACTTAAAGTATACCATAATATCTATTCGGTGTTCCTCAATTTTAGTCAATAAGACTCCAAGAATTTCTTATAACGGAAACTCTCTAAAAGTCTCCAAAATATACTCCAATTATCTCCCATAGAGGTTCCCAATCAATAACCTCGAACAAAACGGGATGAAATTCTCCTTAGAAAAACAATCCCCCAAAAGCCCTGTTTCTGAATCGATTCGGGCCAATTCCGAATCGATTCGGCTCAGCGAATCGATTCGGCCAGGAAGGCGAATCGATTAGGGTCATCATACCTGGTATTCTGTCTCAGACCGAATCAATTCAGCTGGAGTCCGAATCGATTCGGTCACTCAGACCTGGGCACCTGGATATTTCTGAATCGATTCGGTAGGAGGCCGAATCGATTCGGCCCTTCAGAATTCTCGAAAATGGCTACTTTTTAGTAAGCCAAAAAACCCAAAATCCATTTTAACCATTTTCTCCCCAGTTTTCTTCGACCTAATCACATATATATCATCAATATTCGTCCTAGAATACATATAAACTAATTTCTATCTTCAAATCAAAGATCTACATATCAAATCTAAGATTATACCCAAAAGTTAGGTTTTATTAAACTAAACCTAAAACCCATAATATCAATCCACAAATCATGCAATAAATGGTACACAACAATTATTTAGCAAGTTTAATCACTTGCCTCGGGTTCGTAGGGTCTGAATCCGCCTTGAGATCGCGTATTGTCCGAAAATCTCCACTTTCTCTCTCTTTTCTCCTTCTTTCTCTTCTTCTTTCTTCTTATCTCTTTCTTTCTTTCTATTTCTCTTTCTCTCTTTGGAGAAATGAATCTCCCGTAGGCTAATTAAGCCTATTCTCCCAAAATACACATCTTTAAATAATAATACACACTTTAAATGACTCGATAACTTTAATTCGAGTCAAACGGTCCTAATTTATTTCGGAACCTAAATAGACCCCAAGTACACTCATTTTGACTTTCTCGACCCTTACGAAAATAATGGTACCCTCAGAATAGCCATTCGAGACACTTTCTAGCAACTCCAAATTTTGACCTCAATTGCCAATTTAATAATTCTCCAAATAAAATAATATTTATTTCTCTCAAAATAAATAAATATTCGTCTCCAAGACCTCGGGTTGTTACAAACTTCCCCACTTACAAAAATTTCGTCCCCGAAATTTATATAAGCCTAATTCTCCAAAGCTCAACTACTTCTAATATACCCATCCTTACTAATCCTATCTCCAAACTTCTAGCTTCCCACGACGAATTTTTTTTAATTTTAATTTACGTTATTTTAAATCAATGTTGAGTTTTACAAAACCAATTTCCACAACTAGGGTGCCCATACACCCTTTATTTTCGAGTTATCACTCGTACCAATCATAATGAGGCTTCATTTTGCCTCTAAAGTTCCACAATTCCATAGATATATAAATTTATACTAGCATTTTAATAGAGTAAAAATTTTTGGAATGGTCCAAAGAAATAACTCCTCTCAATTCCTGACATTCACCACTTTCGTGCGGGGGACGTCTCGCAAAAGCGAAATCCAAACAAGGAACCCTCCTAATACACTACTATGTAGAGACGTCGGGGATTGAGAGTTTGTTAAATCCGGACTAGAGTTTGAAAATATTTTGGGAAAAATCATTTTGATATGGACCAAGGGCCGAAAAAGTTTTATTTTGAAAGACAGTTAGAAAATATTTTTTTTATGTCTTACAATATTTACATAAAGTGCCTTATGTCCCACACAAGGTCTTTTAAATCATCATACATATAACAATATATAGCTCACAAAAATTAGCATAATTATGAGCTAAAATTTTCCTGGGTCCATCAATCCACAATCCAAACTTTTATCAAAAACAACATCTCACATCATTTCAATATATTGCCCTTTTATAAGGCACATCCATATCTGGAACACAACAATTATATAAGTCTATCATGACTATATAAAATAAGTAGCTTTATCATTACTACTTATCATACCATAACCATTCTTACATCACCATAAGGTTTATGGCTCTTTTTGAGCACCTTGTAAAATTATCTATTCTATCGAAAGATAATAACATAAGAGCCTATCCTGCTCAAAATTTCCCTTTTGGGGGTCCTTACATACATAATAGGGCTATAGCACTATCCTTTTATAAATATCTCCCCTAAGATATGTCAAAACTTTTCATAGTAATAATCCTATTCATAAAGGAAGATTAACTTACATCATCCATCACTAGTCCGATTTCCCTTCCTCATTCATGGGCTCCCACACGTAGTCCCCCAGTCTAAAATGACCTCGAATCTGTTGTAGGGGTTGTACTTCCAAAGCTTCATCAAAACGTGGTCCTTTATCTCTTTTAGGACAATCTCTCTTTCTATGACCTATTTCTTTACAAAATAAACACTTACCCACAAATTCTTTTCCCCCACTCGCATTACTGGAACTCTCTTTGCCAAACTTACTTGATGAACTCGAATCTCCAAAGTTTTTATCCTCTTGCGAACGAAGAGGATATTCCTGACACTTTAATAGTGTCGCATTCACTACCTCGACGAAAGTCGCTAACTTGGGACTCTCTAACAAATGTTGCCGAATTTTCCAATCTAAACCTCGAACAAACTTGGATATACGTTTCTCTTCCATATTTACCTCATTAGGTACAAATTTCGCCCATCTAGAAAAATCTTCCTCATACTCTGCCACCGTTCTATTACCTTGAAAAATCTCTATATTCTGAGTCGAGGAAGGAAAATACCTTCGATCGAAAAGTTCCCAAAATTCTGTTATAGGTAAAGTATCTCTCTGTTCAGATGTGGTGACAGACTCCCACCATTGAAGAGCTGCACCCAATAACTTAAAGGTGGCTAAAAAAATTTTATGCACCTCACTACACTCAACCATACGAAGATGCATCTGCATAATATTCTTCCATTGACTTGCAGCCATTGCATCAGCTCTCCCTGCAAACTCGAGAGGATCCCCCTTACTAAAATCTTCCTTCACTTTCTCCCATAAAGACGGTCCTAAATGGGATTGGGCTGCTTGAATGGAAGGTTGCTGCGCCATCATAGAAATGGCAGCAGTTACTGCTTGTGCCATAATATTGGCAACTTCATCAGTAGTCATGTTCCTCGGAGGCATTTGGGGTTGTGATTTAGCCCCTTTGTTTTCCCTTCCTGAACGACCTACCTTGGGTGGCATATGAATCAAGAACAATTGGATCAGAACGCCTTTCAAATATTTTCAAATCACAGAAGAAATATGGACGCAAGAATGTAACCGTCCTAACAATAAGGCTCTATATCAAGAACGCTTATGGAAGATCGTAGTAACGCACACAGATCCTAAAGACACTAGAACCTGATGCTTTGATACCATCTGTGACAACCCGCTCAAAATAATAACAGGTGGCCAACACTATACTACATTAAATCAGGTATCTCAGATGGTACAGTCTCAACATCAACTGACAATACTAATAATATAAGGCTAACTACCCGAAACCATTAAAAGAGAATTGTCAAAATTTTAAAACTTTTTATTTAACAACAACAACAACAACAAAACCAATAATGCAAGATTAACCAACAATACCCATCTAACTATGATGAATGAAAAGTGCAAACTCCAATAATATGAAGAGTACAATACAATGTACAAATAAAATACCCGAATATGTTGTCGGGTAACAGACAATACAAACCTGAGAAATGAAAAATGGAAGTGTTAATCTACAACACTTGAATACTAACTCAACATACAATTGAATCCTAGTCTAGATATACAAAGATAGGAATTGACTAAAACCAAGTGCCGCAACAGTCCGCTACTGCCACAGCTCTACGAATACTGGATGGATAAACATCAAGAGCGTCTTTACGGAAGAACAACTAAAGAAATACAATATATACATGGAGGAGAAAATAAAAACGGGTCAGAACCCGAGTTGAAAAACATTTTATAGCAAGTGTATAAAAATGTATAATAATTATAAATGCATTATTACATGATTTAATGGAATCGACCTCGCCATTAAATTCAACTCACCTCTCAACTAAACCGCGCACTAAACGTATGCACGTAATATCCAAATGTATGCCCAAATCTAATTAGACAAATAAATCTAACTAGATCCCAAAATAAATATTAGATTATGCTATCTAACTTATCTCGAAACTACACTTATCTATAATCCCATTTAAAACATTTCTTTACATTTAAGGTGTCATAGTTCTCATTATATTTGTTCATTTATTGAACATATAAGGTTGCAAAATCAGCCACATCATCACCATACGTCAACATTCTCATTTACTAGAATTTCATATATTCTAGTTATGCCCTCATTTGGCATGTAAACAGTATATATATTTATTATATATGAGTTATTAGCATCAAGAGTTAAGGACTAAACTCCTCCCAATTCTCAACACGGCGCTACATTTCGTGCATGGGACGTCTTGCCGAAGCGAAATCCAAACAAGGAACCCCCCCGTTACACTACTCCTGACCGTATCGATCCTCGGGGCTCATTACGCCCTCAATGCAAGATGCATGTAACCCAAATTATTATCCAATTTTAATTAATTAATATTCCCAATTCTCAATAGTACACGGCATTTCATGCGTGGGACGTCTCGCCGTGGCGAAATCCAAACAAGGAACCCCCCCCCCCCCCGTTACACTACTCCTAGCACTGTCGATTGTCGGGATAGGTGATATATATATAAGTATGAGCATTAAGGACTAACTTCTCCCCAATTTCCAACATTACACTGCGGTTCATGCGTGGGACGTCTCGTCGAGGCGTAATTCAAACAAGGAAGCCCTCCGATACACTAGTCCTGCCATTGTTAGTCTTTGAGGTCCATTATGCCCTTGATACCCAAGTACAAGCACAAACAACAATAACCATCAAACCGAGCTATAACTCGAAGGACGCAGGCTCACATGCTATCATCTTCCAGCAGCCCATATACGTAGCAAACTGGGGCCTCTTGGTGGGGTTCAACGACACCCACCTCGTGATCAACTCACGCACACAACGTCCCGGGAAGCGGTCTTAGATCCTAATCGGCAAGTGAGAACGTCACATACCCCCGACTTCTCACCCCCAAAAAGAATGCATATATATATATCGCATAATAATCACAATGGACGACTATGACCTGGGGAATATCCACACCCTGCTCATTAAGCTAGGATGCTCACCCTCATCACACGAAACTTCCCAATGATAGCAAGGAGGAGGTATGCTTCACTATATGTAGATATACCAACATATAAGGTATACATACATCAAAACATCATATAAAGATATACCATAATATAAGGTATACCTATCACATCATTTTCATTTTCATTATACGCTCATAGGCGCAACAGATTTAATATCATTGTTTAGTATATCTCTCTCGTTTGATACATTAACCGTCAATTCTCACAAATCTTCCCCTCTTAGTATAAACTATACTATTTCTCACTTGAAGCCCACATGCCGCTTCTCATTATGAATTGTCTCTCAATTCTTTTAAATTAAGGAAAATCTTTATCCTAATGCACTTTAATTTACATTTATAATTCTCCATCCATAATATGGTTCAATTCCTTTTATGAATCTTTGAAATTATCCCATTTGGGGATTGGATCCTAAGATCCGGTATCTCTAAATTATTCACATTCTTTCATATGAATTGAATTTATTATCTCCAAGTAGAATCTCCAAATCAAGGTGGGCTTCCCCACTTAAAGTATACCATAATATCTATTCGATATTCCTCAATTTTAGTCAATAAGACTCCAAGAATTTCTTATAACGGAAACTCTCTAAAAGTCTCCAAAATATACTCCAATTATATCCCATAGAGGTTCCCAATCGATAACCTCGAACAAAACGGGATGAAATTCTCCTTAGAAAAACAATCCCCCAAAAGCCCTGTTTCTGAATCGATTCGGGCCAATTCCGAATCGATTCGTCCCAGCGAATCGATTCGGCCAGGAAGGCGAATCGATTCGGGTCATCATACCTGGTATTCTGTCTCAGGCCAAATCAATTCGGCTGGAGTCCAAATCGATTCGGTCAATCAGACCTGGGCACCTGGATATTTCTGAATCGATTCGGTAGGAGGCCGAATCGATTCGGCCCTTCAGAACTCTCGAAAATGGCTACTTTTTAGTAAGCCAAAAATCCCAAAATCCATTTTAACCATTTTCTCCCCAGTTTTCTTCGACCCAATCACATATATATCATCAGTATTCATCCTAGAATACATATAAACTAATTTCTATCTTCAAATCAAAGATCTACATATCAAATCTAAGATTATACCCAAAAGTTAGGTTTTATTAAACTAAACCTAAAACCCATAATATCAATCCACAAATCATGCAATAAATGGTACACAACAATTATTTAGCAAGTTTAATCACTTGACTCGGGTTCGTAGGGTCTGAATCCGCCTTGAGATCGCGTATTGTCCGAAAATCTCCACTTTCTCTCTCTTTTCTCTATTCTTCTTTCTTCTTCTCTATTTCTTTCTTTCTATTTCTCTTTCTCTATTTGGAGAAATGAATCTCCCGTAGGCTAATTAAGCCTATTCTCCCAAAATACACATATTTAAATAATAATACACACTTTAAATGTCTCGATAATTTTAATTCGAGTCAAACGGTCCTAATTTATTTCGGAACCTAAATAGACCCCAAGTACACTCATTTTGACTTTCTCGACCCTTACGAAAATAATGGTACCCTCAGAATAGCCATTCGAGACACTTTCTAGCAACTCCAAATTTTGACCTCAATTGCTAATTTAATAATTCTCCAAATAAAATAATATTTATTTCTCTCAAAATAAATAAATATTCGTCTCCAAGACCTCGGGTTGTTACAAACTTCCCCACTTACAAAAATTTCATCCCCGAAATTTATATAACCCTAATTCTCCAAAGCTCAACTACTTCTAATATACCCATCCTTACTAATCCTATCTCCAAACTTCTAGCTTCCCACGACGAATTTTTTTTTATTTTAATTTACTTTATTTAAATCAATGTTGAGTTTTACAAAACCAATTTCCACAACTAGGGTGCCCATACACCCTTTATTTTCGAGTTATCACTCGTACCAATCATAATGAGGCTTCATTTTGCCTCTAAAGTTCCACAATTCCATAGATATATAAATTTATACTAGCATTTTAATAGTTTTTGGAATGGTCCAAAGAAATAACTCCTCTCAATTCCTGACATTCACCACTTTCGTGCGGGGGACGTCTCGCAAAAGCGAAATCCAAACAAGGAACCCTCCTAATACACTACTATGTAGCGAAGTCGGGGATTGAGAGTTTGTTAAATCCGGACTAGAGTTTGAAAATATTTTGGGAAAAATCATTTTGATATGGCCCAAGGGCCGAAAAAGTTTTATTTTGAAAGACAGTTAGAAAATATTTTTGTTTATGTCTTACAATATTTACATAAAGTGCCTTATGTCCCACACAAGGTCTTTTAAATCATCATACATATAACAATATATAACTCACAAAAATTAGCATAATTATGAGCTAAAATTTTCCTGGGTCCATCAATCCACAATCCAAACTTTTATCAAAAACAACATCTCACATCATTTCAATATATTTCCCTTTTATAAGGCACATCCATATCTGGAACACAACAATTATATAAGTCTATCATGACTATATAAAAGAAGTAGCTTTATCATTACTACTTATCATACCATAACCATTCTTACATCACCATAAGGTTTATGGCTCTTTTTGAGCACCTTGTAAAATTATCTATTCTATCGAAAGATAATAACATAAGAGCCTATCCTGCTCAAAATTTCCCTTTTGGGGGTCCTTACATACATAATAGGTCTATAGCACTATCCTTTTATAAATATCTCCCATAAGATATGTCAAAACTTTTCATAGTAATAATCCTATTCATAAAGGAAGATTAACTTACATCATCCATCACTAGTCCGATTTCCCTTCCTCATTCATGGGCTCCCACACGTAGTCCCCCGGTCTAAAATGACCTCGAATCTGTTGTAAGGGTTGTACTTCCAAAGCTTCATCAAATTGTGGTCCTTTATCTCTTTTAGGACAATCTCTCTTTCTATGACCTATTTCTTTACAAAATAAACACTTACACGCAAATTCTTTTCCCCCACTCGCATTACTGGAACTCTCTTTGCCAAACTTACTTGATGAACTCGAATCTCCAAAGTTTTTATCCTCTTGCGAATGAAGAGGATATTCCTGAAACTTTAATAGTGCCGCATTCACTACCTCGATGAAAGTCGCTAACTTGGGACTCTCTAACAAATGTTGCCGAATTTTCCAATCTAAACCTCGAACAAACTTGGATATACGTCTCTCTTCCGTATTTACCTCATTAGGTACAAATTTTGCCCATCTAGAAAAATCTTCCTCATACTCTGCCATCGTTCTATTACCTTGAAAAATCTCTATATTCTGAGTCGAGGAAGGAAAATACCTTCGATCGAAAAGTTCCCAAAATTCTGTTATAGGTAAAGTATCTTTCTGTTCAGATGTGGTGACAGACTCCCACCATTGAAGAGTTGCACCCAATAACTTAAAGGCGGCTAAAAATTGTTTATGCACCTCACTACACTCAACCATACGAAGATGCATCTGCATAATATTCTTCCATTGACTTGCAGCCATTGCATCAGCTCTCCTTGCAAACTCGAGAGGATCCCCCTTACTAAAATCTTCCTTCACTTTCTCCCATAAAGACGGTCCTTAATCGGATTGGGCTGCTTGAATGGAAGGTTGCTGCGCCATCATAGAAATGGCAGCAGTTACTGCTTGTGCCACAATATTGGCAACTTCATCAGTAGTCATGTTCCTTGGAGGCATTTGGGGTTATGATTTAGCCCCTTTGTTTGCCCTGCCTGAACGACCTACCTTGGGTGGCATATGAATCAAGAACAATTGGATCAGAATGCCTTTCAAATATTTTCAAATCACAGAAGAAATATGGACGTAAGAATGTAACCGTCCTAACAATAAGGCTCTACAACAAGAACGCTTATGGAAGATCGTAGTAACGCACACAGATCCTAAAGACACTAGAACCTGATGCTCTGATACCATCTGTGACAACCCGCTCAAAATAATAACAGGTGGCCAACACTATACTACATTAAATCAGGTATCTCAGATGGTACAGTCTCAACATCAACTGACAATACTAATAATATAAGGCTAACTACCCGAAACCATTAAAAGAGAATTGTCAAAATTTTAAAACTTTTTATTTAACAACAACAACAACAACAAAACCAATAATGCAAGATTAACCAACAATACCCATCTAACTATGATGAATGAAAAGTGCAAACTCCAATAATATGAAGAGTACAATACAATGTACAAATAAAATACCCGAATATGTTGTCGGGTAACAGACAATACAAACCTGAGAAATGAAAAATGGAAGTGTTAATCTACAACACTTGAATACTAACTCAACATACAATTGAATCCTAGTCTAGATATACAAAGATAGGAATTGACTAAAACCAAGTGCCGCAATAGTCCGCTACTACCACAGCTCTACGAATACTGGATGGATAAACATCAAGAGCGTCTTTACGGAAGAACAACTAAAGAAATACAATATATACATGGAGGAGAAAATATAAACGGGTCAGAACCCGAGTTGAAAAACATTTTATAGCAAGTGTATAAAAATGTATAATAATTATAAATGCATTATTACATGATTTAATGGAATCGACCTCGCCATTAAATTCAACTCACCTCTCAACTAAACCGCGCACTAAACGTATGCACGTAATATCCAAATGTATGCCCAAATCTAATTAGACAAATAAATCTAACTAGATCCCAAAATAAATATTAGATTATGCTATCTAACTTATCTCGAAATCTACACTTATCTATAATCCCATTTAAAACATTTCTTTACATTTAAGGTGTCATAGTTCTCATTATATTTGTTCATGTATTGAACATATAAGGTTGCAAAATCAGCCACATCATCACCATACGTCAACATTCTCATTTACTAGAATTTCATATATTCTAGTTATGCCCTCATTTGGCATGTAAACAGTATATATATTTATTATATATGAGTTATTAGCATCAAGAGTTAAGGACTAAACTCCTCCCAATTCTCAACACGGCGCTACATTTCGTGCATGGGACGTCTTGCCGAAGCGAAATCCAAACAAGGAACCCCCCCGTTACACTACTCCTGACCGTATCGATCCTCGGGGCTCATTACGCCCTCAATGCAAGATGCATGTAACCCAAATTATTATCCAATTTTAATTAATTAATATTCCCAATTCTCAATAGTACACGGCATTTCATGCGTGGGACGTCTAGCCGAGGCGAAATCCAAACAAGGAACCCCCCCCCCCCCCACTGTTACACTACTCCTAGCACTGTCGATTGTCGGGATAGGTGATATATATATAAGTATGAGCATTAAGGACTAACTTCTCCCCAATTTCCAACATTACACTGCGGTTCATGCGTGGGACGTCTCGTCGAGGCGTAATTCAAACAAGGAAGCCCTCTGATACACTAGTCCTGCCAATGTTTGTCTTTGAGGTCCATTATGCCCTTGATACCCAAGTACAAGCGCAAACAACAATGACCATCAAACCGAGCTATAACTCGAAGGACGCAGGCTCACATGGTATCATCTTCCAGCAGCCCATATACGTAGCAAACTGGGGCCTCCTAGTGGGGTTCAACGACACCCACCTCGTGATCAACTCACGCACACAACGTCCCGGGAAGCGGTCTTAGATCCTAATCGGCAAGTGAGAACGTCACATACCCCCGACTTCTCACCCCCAAAAAGAATGCATATATATATATATATCGCATAATAATCACAATGGACGACTATGACCTGGGGAATATCCACACCCTGCTCATTAAGCCAGGATGCTCACCCTCATCGCACGAAACTTCCCAATGATAGCAAGGAAGAGGTATGCTTCACTATATGTAGATATACCAACATATAAGGTATACATACATCAAAACATCATATAAAGATATACCATAATATAAGGTATACCTATCACATCATTTTCATTTTCATTATACGCTCATAGGCGCAACAGATTTAATATCATTGTTTAGTATATCTCTCTCGTTTGATACATTAACCGTCAATTCTCACAAATCTTCCCCTCTTAGTATAAACTATACTATTTCTCACTTGAAGCCCACATGCCGCTTCTCATTATGAATTGTCTCTCAATTCTTTTAAATTAAGGAAAATCTTTATCCTAATTCACTTTAATTTACATTTATAATTCTCCATCCATAATATGGTTCAATTCCTTTTATGAATCTTTGAAATTATCCCATTTGGGGATTGAATCCTAAGATCCGGTATCTCTAAATTATTCACATTCTTTCATATGAATTGAATTTATTATCTCCAAGTAGAATCTCCAAATCAAGGTGGGCTTCCCCATTTAAAGTATACCATAATATCTATTCGATATTCCTCAATTTTAGTCAATAAGACTCCAAGAATTTCTTATAACGGAAACTCTCTAAAAGTCTCCAAAATATACTCCAATTATCTCCCATAGAGGTTCCCAATCGATAACCTCGAACAAAACGGGATGAAATTCTCCTTAGAAAAACAATCCCCCAAAAGCCCTGTTTCTGAATCGATTCGGGCCAATTCCGAATCGATTCGGCTCAGCGAATCGATTCGGCCAGGAAGGCGAATCGATTAGGGTCATCATACCTGGTATTCTGTCTCAGACCGAATCAATTCGGCTGGAGTCCGAATCGATTCGGTCACTCAGACCTGGGCACCTGGATATTTCTGAATCGATTCGGTAGGAGGCCGAATCGATTCGGCCCTTCAGAATTCTCGAAAATGGCTACTTTTTAGTAATCCAAAAATCCCAAAATCCATTTTAACCATTTTCTCCCCAGTTTTCTTCGACCTAATCACATATATATCATCAATATTCGTCCTAGAATACATATAAACTAATTTCTATCTTCAAATCAAAGATCTACATATCAAATCTAAGATTATACCCAAAAGTTAGGTTTTATTAAACTAAACCTAAAACCCATAATATCAATCCACAAATCATGCAATAAATGGTACACAACAATTATTTAGCAAGTTTAATCACTTGCCTCGGGTTCGTAGGGTCTGAATCCGCCTTGAGATCGCGTATTGTCCGAAAATCTCCATTTTCTCTCTCTTTTCTCCTTCTTTATCTTCTTCTTTCTTCTTCTCTCTTTCTTTCTTTCTATTTCTCTTTCTCTCTTTGGAGAAATGAATCTCCCGTAGGCTAATTAAGCCTATTCTCCCAAAATACACATCTTTAAATAATAATACACACTTTAAATGACTCGATAACTTTAATTCGAGTCAAACGGTCCTAATTTATTTCGGAACCTAAATAGACCCCAAGTACACTCATTTTGACTTTCTCGACCCTTACGAAAATAATGGTACCCTCAGAATAGCCATTCGAGACACTTCTAGCAACTCCAAATTTTGACCTCAATTGCCAATTTAATAATTCTCCAAATAAAATAATATTTATTTCTCTCAAAATAAATAAATATTCGTCTCCAAGACCTCGGGTTGTTACAAACTTCCCCACTTACAAAAATTTCGTCCCCGAAATTTAGCTAGGACTAATTCTCCAAAGCTCAACTACTTCTAATATACCCATCCTTACTAATCCTATCTCCAAACTTCTAACTTCCCACGACGAATTTTTTTTTTTATTTTAATTTACGTTATTTTAAATCAATGTTGAGTTTTACAAAACCAATTTCCACAACTAGGGTGCCCATACACCCTTTATTTTCGAGTTATCACTCGTACCAATCATAATGAGGCTTCATTTTGCCTCTAAAGATCCACAATTCCATAGATATATAAATTTATACTAGCATTTTAATAGAGTAAAAATTTTTGGAATGGTCCAAAGAAATAACTCCTCTCAATTCCTGACATTCACCACTTTCGTGCGGGGGACGTCTCGCAAAAGCGAAATCCAAACAAGGAACCCTCCTAATACACTACTATGTAGCGACGTCGGGGATTGAGAGTTTGTTAAATCCGGACTAGAGTTTGAAAATATTTTGGGAAAAATCATTTTGATATGGCCCAAGGGCCGAAAAAGTTTTATTTTGAAAGACAGTTATGAAAAATATTTTTGTTTATGTCTTACAATATTTACATAAAGTGCCTTATGTCCCACACAAGGTCTTTTAAATCATCATACATATAACAATATATAACTCACAAAAATTAGCATAATTATGAGCTAAAATTTTCCTGGGTCCATCAATCCACAATCCAAACTTTTATCAAAAACAACATCTCACATCATTTTAATATATTGCCCTTTTATAAGGCACATCCATATCTGGAACACAACAATTATATAAGTCTATCATGACTATATAAAAGAAGTAGCTTTATCATTACTACTTATCATACCATAACCATTCTTACATTACCATAAGGTTTATGGCTCTTTTTGAGCACCTTGTAAATTATCTATTCTATCGAAAGATAATAACATAAGAGCCTATCCTGCTCAAAATTTCCCTTTTGGGGGTCCTTACATACATAATAGGGCTATAGCACTATCCTTTTATAAATATCTCCCATAAGATATGTCAAAACTTTTCATAGTAATAATCCTATTCATAAAGGAAGATTAACTTACATCATCCATCACTAGTTAGATTTCCCTTCCTCATTCATGGGCTCCCACTCGTAGTCCCCCGGTCTAAAATGACCTCGAATCTGTTGTAGGGGTTGTACTTCCAAAGCTTCATCAAAACGTGGTCCTTTATCTCTTTTAGGACAATCTCTCTTTCTATGACCTATTTCTTTACAAAATAAACACTTACACGCAAATTCTTTTCCCCACTCGCATTACTGGAACTCTCTTTGCCAAACTTACTTGATGAACTCGAATCTCCAAAGTTTTTATCCTCTTGCGAACGAAGAGGATATTCCTGACACTTTAATAGTGCCACATTCACTACCTCGATGAAAGTCGCTAACTTGGGACTCTCTAACAAATGTTGTCGAATTTTCCAATCTAAACCTCGAACAAACTTGGATATACGTTTCTCTTCCGTATTTACCTCATTAGGTACAAATTTCGCCCATCTAGAAAAATCTTCCTCATACTCTGCCACCGTTCTATTACCTTGAAAAATCTCTATATTCTGAGTCGAGGAAGGAAAATACCTTCGATCGAAAAGTTCCCAAAATTCTGTTATAGGTAAAGTATCTCTCTGTACAGATGTGGTGACAGACTCCCACCATTGAAGAGCTGCACCCAATAACTTAAAGGTGGCTAAAAATTGTTTATGCATCTCACTAAAGATGTGGTGACAGGCATTCTGTCTCAGGCCGAATCAATTCGACTGGAGTCCGAATCGATTCGGTCACTCAGACCTGGGCACCTGGATATTTCTGAATCGATTCGGTAGGAGGCCGAATCGATTCGGCCCTTCAGAACTCTCGAAAATGGCTACTTTTTAGTAAACCAAAAATCCCAAAATCCATTTTAACCATTTTCTCCCCATTTTTCTTTGACCCAATCACATATATAGCATCAATATTCATCCTAAAATACATATATACTAATTTCTATCTTCAAATCAAAGATCTACATATCAAATCTAAGATTATACCCAAAAGTTAGGTTTTATTAAACTAAACCTAAAACCCATAATATCAATCCACAAATCATGCAATAAATGGTACACAACAATTATTAAGCAAGTTTAATCACTTGCCTCGGGTTCGTAGGGTCTGAATCCGCCTTGAGATCGCGTATTGTCCCGAAATATCCACTTTCTCTCTCTTTTCTCCTTCTTTCTATTCTTCTTTCTTCTTCTCTCTTTCTTACTTTCTATTTCTCTTTCTCTCTTTGGAGAAATGAATCTCCCATAGGCTAATTAAGCCTATTCTCACAAAATACACATCTTTAAATAATAATACACACTTTAAATGACTCGATAACTTTAATTCGAGTCAAACGGTCTTAATTTATTTCGAAACCTAAATAGACCCCAAGTACAGTCATTTTGACTTTCTCGACCATTCCGAAAATAATGGTACCCTCAGAATCGCCATTCGAGACACTTTCTAGCAACTCCAAATTTTGACCTCAATTGCCAATTTAATAATTCTCCAAATAAAATAATATTTATTTCTCTCAAAATAAATAAATATTTGTCTCCAAGACCTCGGGTTGTTACATGTTTTTCTAGGGAGAATTTCATTCCGTTTTGTTCGAGGTTATCGATTGAGAATCTCTATAGGAGTTAATTGGAGTATGTTTTGGAGACTTTTAGAGAGTTTCCCTTATAAGAAATTATTAGAGTCATATTGACTAAATTTGGAGAATTCCGATTAGATATTATGGTATATTCTAAGTGGGGAAGCCCGCCTTAATTGGAGATTCTATCTGGAGATAATAATTAAATTCATGTGAAAGAATGATAATAACTTAGAGATACCGGATCTTAGGATCCAATTCCAAATGGGATAACTTTAAAGGTTCATAAAATGAATTGAGCCCTATTATGGATTGAGAATTATAAATGCTAATTGATGTGCATACGGATATATAAATATCCTTATTGATGATTGATTTGGGAGATATCTCACACAAATGGAAAATGTTAATTGAGGTGCATTAGGATAAAGAATATCATTAACTTAAATAGAATTGAGAGACAATTCATGATTAGAAGTGATATGTTAGCTTCAAGCGAGAAATAGTATCGTGTAGACTAAGTGGGGAAGATGTGTGAGAATTGACGATTAGTATATCAAGAGGGAAATATACTAAACAATAAACAATGATGTTAATCAATTGCGCCTAAGGGTGCATAATAAATATGAAAATGATGTGACAGGTATACCTTGTATGTTGGTATATCTTTATTTGATGTGGTGATGTATGTATTCCCTATATGATGGTATGTATATATATATATATATATATATATATATATAGTGAAGCATACCCCTTCTTTGCTATCATTAGGAAGTTGCGTGCGATGAGGGTGAGCACTCTGGCTCGATGAGCAGGGTGTGGATATTCTCTAGGTCATAGTCGTCCATGGTGATTATTATATGATATACATTATTTATTTTGGGGGTGAGAAGTCGTGGGTATGTGTCGTTCTCACCTTCCGGTTAGGAGCTATGACAGCTTCTCGGGACGTCGTGTGCGTGAGTTGATCACGAGGTGGGTGTCGTTGAACCCCACCAGGTGGCCCCAATTTGCTTCGTGTATGGGCTGCTGGAAGATGATAGCATGTGAGCCTGCGTCCTAGAGTTATAGATATGTTGGATGGTTATTGATTGTGCCTATATTTGGGTATCAAGGGCATAATGGACCTCAACGACTAACACTGCCAGGATTAGTGTATCGGGAGGGTTCCTTGTTTGAATTTCGCCTCGGCGAGACGTCCCACGCACGAACCATAGTGTAATGTTGGAAATTGGGGAGAAGTTAGTCCTTAATGCTCATATATATATATATCACCTATCCCGACTATCGACATTGCCAGGAGTAGTGTAACGGGGGGGTTCCTTGTTTGGATTTTGCTTCGGCGAGACGTTCCACGCATGAAACGCCGTGTACTGTTGAAAAATGGGAATATTAATTAATTAAAACGGAGTAGTAATAATTTGGGTTACATTTATCATGCCTTGAGGCCATAATGAATCTTGAGGATCAATACTATCAAGAGTAGTGTAACGGGGGGGTTCCTTGTTTGGATTTTGCCTCGACGAGACGTCCCACGCACGAAACGCAGTGACGTATTGAGAATCGGGAGAAGTTTAGTTCTTAGCACTTGATTCTAATAACTCATACATAATTAATTATATATGTTTACATGCCAAATGAGGGCATAACTAGAATATATGAAATTCTAGTAAGAGAATGTTGATGTATTGTGATGATGTTATTATGAGGTTGATGATGCAACTTTATATGTTCAACAAGTGAACAAATATAAAGAGAACTATAATATTTAAAGTTAAAGGATATGATTTAAATAATATAGATAGGAGTAGATTGGGAGATAGGTTAGATGGTTTTACTTAAATAATCCCATTGGGTTTAAGTTAGACTCTTTCGCCTAACTAGAATCGGGCATCCTTTTGGAGATCACGTGCATAAGTTTAGTTGCGCGCTTTAGTTGAGAGGTGAGTTGGATTTTAAAGAAGAGTTCGATCCCACCTTAATAATGTAATAATGCATTTATAATTATTATGCATTTTAATGCACTTGCTATAAAATATTTTCAACTCGGGCTCTGACCCGTTTATATTTTCTCCCTCCATGTATATATATTGTATTACTTTAGGTGCTCCTCCACAAGGAGGCCATTGATATTCATCCATCCAGTGTATTCGTGGAGCTGTGGCAGTAGCGAACTGTTGCGGAACTTTGTTTTAGTCGATTCCCATCTTTGTATATCTAGATTAGGATTATGTTGTATATTGAGTTTATATTCAAGTGTTGTAGATTAACACTTTTATATTTCATTCTTGGTTGATTGTATTGTTTGTTACGCGACAGCATATTCGGGTATTTCATTGTAGAGATTTTGTTGTACATTGTATTGTACTCTTCATATTATTGGAGTTTGCACTTATCACTCATTATAGTTAGTTAGTTTTGTTGTTGTTGTTAAATAAAAAGTTTAAATTTTTGACAATCCTCTCTTAATGATTTTGGGTAGTTAGCCTTATATTACTTAGTATTGTCAGTTGATGCTGAGACTGTGCCATCTGAGAGACATGATTTAATGTAGTATAGGGCTGGCCACCCGTTATTATTTTGAGCAGGTTATCACAGATGGTATCAGAGCATAAGGTTCTAGTGTCTTTAGGATCTGTGCAGGTTACTATGATCTTCCGTAAGCATTCTTGATGTAGAGCCTTATTGTTACGACGGTTACATTCATCTGTTCATATTTATTCTGCGATATGAAAATATTTAAAAGGCGTTCTGATACAATTTTTCTTATTTCAGAGGCCACCAAAGCGAGGTCGTTCAGTCAGGTAAAATAAAAGGGCTGAAAATGTGCAACCCCAAATGACTCAAAGAAACATGACTACAGATGAAGTTTCCAATATTGTGGCACAAGCAGTAACTACTGCTATTTCTATGATGGCACAACAATATGCCGTTCAAGTAGCCCAACCCCATTTAGGATTGTCTTTATGGGAGAGAGTGAAGGAAGATTTTAGTAAGGGGCATCCTCCCGAGTTTACAGGGGGAGTTGATGCAATGGCTGCAAGTCAATGGAAGAATACTATGCAGAGCACCTCCGTATGGTTGAGTGTAGTGAGGTGTAGAAGCAATTTTTAGCAACCTTTAAGTTATCGGGTGCAACTCTCCAATGGTGGGAGTCTGTCACCACATCTGAACAGAGAGATACTTTACCTATAATAAAATTTTGGGAACTTTTCGATCGAAGGTATTTTCCTTCCCCGACTCGGGATATGAAGATTTTTCAGGGTAATAGAACGGTGGAAGAATATGAGGAAGATTTTTCTAGATGGATGAAATTAGTACCTGATGAGGTAAATACGGAAGAGAAGCGTATATCAAAGTTTGTTCGAGGTTTAGATTGGAAAGTCTGACAACATTTGTTAGAGAGTCCTACGTTGGTGACTTTCGTCGAAGTAGAAAATGCGGCACTACTAAAGTGTCATGAATATCGCCTTCGTTCGCAAGAGGGTTAGAACTTTGGAGATTCGAGTTCATCAAGTAAGTTTGGCGATGAGAGTGCCAGTAATGCAAGTAGGTATAAGTCAGACTATGGAGAGTCACAACGACGTTTTGTTCCTCAAGGTGTGTCGAGAGGAATTTCGGGCAGATGTTTCTTTTGTAAGGAAATAGGTCATAGAAAGATAGATTGTCCTAAAAGAGGTACAGGACCACAGTTTGATGAAGTTTTGGAAGTGCAACCCCGACAACAAATTCGAGATCATTTTAGATCGGGGGACTACGTGTGGGATCACATTGATGAGGAAGGGCAATCAGACTAGAGATGGATGATGTAAGTTATTTTCCTTTATGAATGGGATAATTACTAAAATGAATTTTGGAAATATCGTATGGGAGATATTGACGAGAGGGTAATGCTATAGCCCTATTATGTATGTAATGACCCTAAGGGAAATTTTGACAAGTTAGGCTCTTATGTTATCATCTTTTGCAAGAATAGATAATTTTGTAATGCGCTCAAAAAGAGATATAAACCTTGTGGTGAATGTAATAATGGTTATTATGTGATAAGTAGTAATGATAAAGATACTTCTTTTACATAGTCATGTTAGACTTATATAATTGTTGTATTCCAGATATGGATGAACCTTATAAATGGCAATATATTAAAATGATGTAAGATGTTGTCTTTGATAAAAGTTTAGATTGTGGATTGTTGGGACGCAGGAAAGTTTAGCTCATAATTATTCTAATTTTTGTGAGCTACATATTGTTATATGTATGATGATTGTTTAGACCATGTGTTGTACATAAGGCATTTTATATGAATATTGTATTATATAAACCGTTTTTAAAATAAACTTTTTTCAAATTAAAACTTTTTATTGGCCTTTGGGCCATTTTCAAAATGATTGTCATAAAATTATTTCTTTCAAACTCTAGTCCGGATTTAACAGACTCTCAATCCCCGACGTCGCTACATAGTAGTGTATTGGGGGGATTCCTTGTTTGGATTTCGCTTTTGCAAGACGTCCCCCGCACGAAAATGGTGAATGTCAGGAATTGAGAGGAGTTATTTCTTTAGACCATTCAAATTTTTACACTATTAAAATGTTAGTATTATTTATATCTATGGAATTGTGGAACTTTGGAGGCAAATGAAGCCTCATTATGATTGGTACGAGTATAAAGCTCGAATATAAAGGGTGTATGGACTCCCTAGTTGTGGAAATTTGTTTTATAAAACTCAACATTGACTTAAAATAAAGTAAATTAAAATAAATTCGTCGTGGGAAGTTAGAAGTTTGGAGATCGGATTAGTAAGGATGGGTGTAGTAGAACTAGATGAGCTTTGGAGAATTAGGCTTAGCTAAATTTTTGAGGACGAAATTTTTGTAAGTGGGGAAGTTTGTAACTACCCGAGGTCTAGGAGACGATGATTTATTTATTTTGGGAGAAATAAATATTATTTTATTGGAGAATAATTAAATTGGCAATTGAGGTCAAAATTTGGAGTCATTAGAAAGTGTGTCAAATAGCGATTCTGAGGGTGTAGTTGTGTCCGGAAGGGTCTAGAAAGTTGAAATGACTGTACTTGGGGTCTATTTAGGTTTCGAAATAAATTAGGACCATTTGACTCGAATTAAACTTACCGAGTCTTTTAAAGTGTGTATTATCATTTAAAGATGTGTATATTTGGGAGAAAGGCCTATTAAGCCTACGGGAGATTTATTTCTCCAAAGAGAGAAAGATAAATAGAAATAAAGAAAGAGAGAAGAAGAAAGAAGAAGAAGAGAAAGAGAGAGAAAGTGGAGATTTTCGGTCAATACGCGATCTTGAGGACGAATCAGACCCTACGAATCCGAGGCAAGTGATTGAACTTGCTAAATAATTGTTGTGTACCATTTATTGCATGATTTGTGGATGAAATTTATGGGTTTTAGGTTTAGTTTAACAAAACCTAACTTTTTGGGAAAACCTTAGATTTATAGTGTATAAATAGATTTGAGGTTAGAAATTAGTTTATATGTATTCTAGGATGAATATTGATGATATATATGTGATTGGGTTGATGAGAAATGAAGAGAAAATGATTAAAACAAATTTTGGGATTTTTGGCTTACTTACAAAGTATCCATTTTTGAGCCTCCAGGTAGGTCGAATATATTCGGCCCCCTAGCCGAATCGATTCGGAAGTATGCAGGTGCCCAGGTCTGAGTGATTGAATCGATTCACCTTAGAGTCCTAATCGATTCGCTGGGCCGAATCGATTCGGAAACAGGGCTTTTGGGGGAATGTTTTTCTAGGGAGAATTTCATTCCGTTTTGTTCGAGGTTATCGATTGGGAACCTCTATAGGAGTTAATTGGAGTATGTTTTGGAGACTTTTAGAAAGTTTCCCTTATAAGAAATTATTGGAGTCATATTGACTAAATATGAGGAATGCCGGTTAGATATTATGGTATATTCTAAGTGGGGAAGCCTGCCTTAATTGGAGATTCTATCTGGAGATAATAATTAAATTCATATGAAAGAATGAGACTAACTTAGAGATACCGTATCTTAGGATCCAATCCCAAATGGGATAACTTTAAAGGTTCATAAAATGAATTGATCCCTATTATGGATGGAGAATTATAAATGCTAATTGATGTGCATACGGATATATAAATATCCTTATTGATGATTGATTTAGGAGATATCTCACAAAAATGGGAAATGCTAATTGAGGTGCATTAGGATAAAGAATATCATTAACTTAAATAGAATTGAGAGACAATTCATGATTAGAAGCGATATGTGAGCTTCAAGCGAGAAATAGTATCGTGTATACTAAGTGGGGAAGATGTGTGAGAATATACGATTAGTATATCAAGAGGGAAATATACTAAACAATAAACAATGATGTTAATCAATTGCGCCTAAGGGCGTATAATAAATATGAAAATGATGTGACAGGTATACCTTATACGCTAGTATATCTTTATATGATGTGGTGATGTATGTATTCCTTATATGATGGTATATATATATATATATATATATATATATATATATAGAGAGAGAGAGAGAGAGAGAGAGAGGCAGGCTCCTGTGCACACTAAGTTTGCACACTAAGTTTGCACATTACCTTTTAAAAGTAGTAAAAAAAATATTTTTGAGTTGATTTTTTTTGTGTGATATTTAAACATTTTAAGGAACCCATATAAAAAAAATCAGCTCAAAAAAACTTTTTTTGCTATTTTAAAAAAAATCGGTCAAACTTTTGCAGTTTTTAAGCCTTTTAAAAACTGCGAAAGTTTGACCGATTTTTTAAAAATAGCAAAAAAAGTTTTTTTGAGCTGATTTTTTTTATATGGGTTCCTTGAAATGTTTAAATATCACATAAAAAAATTGGTGTGCGCCAGCACTAAGTTTGCCTACTTTTAAAAGGTAATGTGCAAACTTAGTGTGCAAACTTAGTGTGCACAGGAGCCTGCCTCTATATATATATATATATATATATATATATATATATATATATATATATATAGTGAAGCATACCCCCTCCTTGCTATAATTGGGAAGTTGCGTGCGATGAGGGTGAGCACACTGGCTCGATGAGCAGGGTGTGGTTATTCCCCAGGTCATAGTCGTCCATGGTGATTATTATATGATATACATTATTTATTTTGGGGGTGACAAGTCGTGGGTATGTGTCGTTCTCACCTGCCAATTAGGAGCTATAACGGCTTCCCGGGACGTAGTGTGCGTGAGTTGATCACGAGGTGGGTGTCGTTGAACCCCACCAGGTGGCCCCAGTTTTCTACGTGTACGGACTGCTGGAAGATGATAGCATGTGAGCCTGCGTCCTCGAGTTATAGTTAAGTTGGATGGTTATTGATTGTGCTGGTATTTGGGTATCGAGGGCATAATGGACCTCAACGACTAACATTGACAGGATTAGCATATCGGGGGGGTTCCTTGTTTGGATTTCACCTCGGTGAGACGTCCCACGCACGAACCGTGGTGGAATGTTAGAAATTAGGGAGAAGTTAGTCCTTAATGCTAATATTTATATATATATCACCTATCCCGACTATCGACAGTGCCAGGAGTAGTGTAACGGGGGGGTTCCTTGTTTGGATTTCGCTGCGGCGAGACGTCCCACGCATGAAACGCCATGTATTGTTGAAAATTGGGAATATTAATTAATTAAAATGGAGTAATAATAATTTGGGTTTCATGCATCATGCATTGAAGGCATAATGAATCTCGAGGATCAATACTGTCAGGAGTAGTGTAATGGGGGGTTCCTTGTTTGGATTTCGTCTTGGCGAGACATCCCACGCACGAAACGCAGTGCCGTATTGAGAATCGGGAGAAGTTTAGTACATAGTGTAATACCCCGTTATTTTAAAGACTTTTAAAATGGGTTATATTTTAAATTAATGGATTAATTGGATTTTATTATAAATTAATTCATTTGGGTTTTATCCGAATTGTGAATATTAAAAATGTATGATTCTTAAAATTACTTAAAGATATTTACGTAATATATGAATGTGATGTTATTGATATGGCTGTGTGATATTAATTCAGTAATTTGAATTTTTAGTCGGACGCGGTATGAGACGTGTCGGGACTAAATTGTGAGATTAAATAAGAAACTTATTTTTATATCTACCTTATAGTCATTTCGACTGCGTCGTTGCATCCGGAAGGGTTGATAAAGTCAGAAAAGTCTATTTGGATATTGGTTTTGGGTCTCGGGTCATTTGGAAATGAAAAGACAACCCAAAAGGGCATTTTGGTTATTTTTACAAGGGGGATGAATAGTGATTTAGGATTTTGTATTATTATAAGTATTTGGAGATTAGTGGAACGTGGGTTCATTCATCTCTTCTACACAAAATTGAAAGGTCATCTTCTTAGAGAGAGTGAAAGGTTGCTTGGGAAGAGAAAAGCTTACTTGGAAAGGAGAAGAACCAAAGACCAAAGGTCACCACCACTAACCACCACCGGAAGTGACCGGAGAAAGGGAGAACCACCTGTGTTATACAACTCCAATGGATCAGATCTTTGTAAAGGAAAGTGTTTGATAATTGCAATCTAAGTTTGTATATTGTCCATGTTAGGATAGTTATAAAAAGATGAGATTTTTACACGTTTGGAAGATGAAAAGATAGAGTTGTTAATGGATTTCTGGAATCTGAAAATATATAGGAATCAAACTCATGTTGTAGGTAGTTAGTAATCCATGAAATATTCATCAATCTGTGGAAGAAATTTTGAAAATCATTGTTGTGTTCTTGAAGATATCATGTTTATAATTTTCTGGAAAATAGGATGAATATATGCATTTAATTCAAACTCTTGATGATTCTAGGATGTTTAGAGCATTAGAAATAGTTCACATATGTTGCTATATCATGTAGTAAGGATTATATGGAATTTCGGTAGTTAATATGAAGGTTTGAATGATCAAAAGTGATGAAACCCGTAGGAGAAGAATTGCAGAAAACTGGGTTGATATCTGGGCGATCGATCGATCGACCCCCTGCCTTCGATCAATCGACCTCCCCAGAATCTTTGAAGTTGTTTCTTTTTAATGCTTGTTCTTATCCCGAACCTATTGTAAGTCTTTGGTGATTATTAATTGGATATTATGGGACATAGGGAATATTAGTAAGCCCTAGATGAGAATCGAATTAATGTGATTGGGATTTAATTGATTAGAATTATGATAATTAAATTGAAAGAAATTTCGGCTGCTAGATTCATGTGTTGGATTCTAATTGGTATGCATGAGGATTAAGGATAGGTCATGTAGGGGAGATTGAATATAACACCTGGGTAGCCTTAGGGTTACAATTTGAATATCAAGGACTGAGTTTAAGCTCATTATTGATTGCGCAAGGACTGAGTGTAGTACAAGCGCTTAGTGGTATGGCTCCTGGATAGAGATGGGAGTTAAGACCACATTTGGTTGAAAGAGGGGATGAGGTTATCCCGGTTACGTATTTAAAATTTACAGACCTCCTCAATCGACAAAGTTAAGTAGTAGGGTATTGGAGGGGTTCCTTGTTTGGATTTCACTTTGCGAGACGCTCTGCGCATGAACCTTAACGACGTCGGGAGTGGAGAGATGTGATAGGATGAGAGGTTGTTGATTTTGTTGATAAGTCATATAGTGTGAATGAAACACTATAGACTATGAGCCATGTGATGACGGTATTCAATCCTAGTTGATAAAAGATGTGTTTATAAGAGATATAATGCTACGTATGGGAATTATCTTAGGGTAATGTAAGTACCTTGTTGATATTATATTATAGGTATGATAATGCCTATTTGATTGATTGATAATTTATGTGTATGACATACCTAGCTTACTTGCTATCTATGGGGAGGTTTGCGCGTGAGGGCAGTCATATCCTGATGAATCCCTGGGACCTTTGATTTGTCGCTCAAGAATATAGGTCTATGAAAGACTTATCGGTGAGTTGATAAGTCCGCTGACTATGGGAACGTAGGTATGTGCGTGGCCCGTGGGTATGAGAACTATGTTCGCCTCCAATTTGTATGTTGTTGTTTATGATTCGAGGAATCCTTACCGAACCTTTAGTCCCCTATTCGGCGACCAACGATATTAGGACATGATAGCAGAGTAATGCATTGCACCGCAGCTGTGACTCAGGTGACGTATTATATATGTATATATATATATATATAATGGATTAAATGGATATATATTGTGGTTAAATAATCTACTGTGTGATGACTGTGTAGATAACGGTGAATAGAGAAAGATAATGAAATTAAGTTAATGAATGATTATTCTTAAAGAATTGAAAAGCTTAATTCATAAATGAATAACGTAAAAGAATGATTATTTGAAGTATGGTATGGGACATACGGGGTTATGATATGGGAATGGAATCATGTTTAGGAAACTAGAAAAGAGGAACCATTAACTAGGAGGTTAATAGGAAACGTTAAATGTGCACTCTAGTTGAGAGGTGAGAATAGCAAGTGAGAGTGGGATGCTAACATATACATAATAAATGCTTTATTGCACTTGTTAAATACTTGCTGTTTTCAAAATTATTATCACATCGGGCTCTGACCCATTTCCTTGCATAGTTTCTTTTCTATTGTATCTTCTATATCAGGTGTCCAATAGCAGGGACGCTAACCTTAGTTGATTTTGAAGAGCTATGGAGCTATGGAGTATTGATTAGATGCTTATCTTCTTTTGATTCACAGTATTCTCTTAGTTAGGGCATGTCGCCCAAAGGATTCAGTTATCTCTTTTCTATCGAAGTCAAATACTTTTGTAGTCGTGTTGTTTTAATACATTTAATATTGTTGGGATTACTGTATTGGATTATTACTTGGGAATGTTTATTCCAACTGCATTTAAATTCTTTTGTGTTATCTATTTGGTTATCAGTGTTGTAGAATAAAATGAGTTGTGTTATTCTTAAACTAAAAATGGATTTTGTTGAATTAAAAATTGGAAAGTTTTAACACCAGCTTAATTGGGTATTGGGTGAGTTGTAAATGTTTTCGACACTGATGCTAAGAATGATCCAACTGTATATTCTGTTTTAATTTGGTATGGGACTGGCCACCCAGTATTTAATTAGGCGGGGTGTTACACATAGCACTTGATGCTAATAACTCATATATAATTAATTATATATATATGTTTACATGCCAAATGAGGGCATAACTAGAATATATGAAATTCTAGTAAGAGAATGTTGATGTATTGTGATGATGTTATTATGAGGTTGATGATGCAACTTTATATGTTCAACAAGTGAACAAATATAAAGAGAACTATAATATTTAAAGTTAAAGGATATGATTTAAATAATATAGATAGGAGTAGATTGGGAGATAGGTTAGATGGTTTTACTTAAATAATCCCATTGGGTTTAAGTTAGACTCTTTCGCCTAACTAGAATCGGGCATCCTTTTGGAGATCACGTGCATAAGTTTAGTTGCGCGCTTTAGTTGAGAGGTGAGTTGGATTTTAAAGAAGAGTTCGATCCCACCTTAATCATGTAATAATGCATTTATAATTATTATGCATTTTAATGCACTTGCTATAAAATGTTTTCTACTCGAGCTCTGACCCATTTATATTTTCTCCCTCCATGTATATATATTGTATTACTTTAGGTTCTCGTCCGCCAGGATGCCATATATATTCATCCATCCAGTGTATTCGTGGAGCAGTGGCAGTGGCGGACTGTTGCGGCACTTTGTTTTAGTCGATTACCATCTTTGTATATCTAGATTAGGATTCAGTTGTATATTGAGTTTATATTCAAGTGTTGTAGATTAACACTTTTATATTTCATTCTTGGTTGATTGTATTGTTTGTTACCCGACAGCATATTCGGGTATTTCATTGTAGAGATTTTGTTGTACATTGTATTGTACTCTTCATATTATTGGAGTTTGCACTTATCACTCATTATAGTTAGTTAGTTAGTTTTGTTGTTGTTGTTAAATAAAAAGTTTTAAATTTTTGACAATCCCCTCTTAATGATTTTGGGTAGTTAGCCTTATATTATTTAGTATTGTCAGTTGATGTTGAGACTGTGCCATCTGAGAGACATGATTTAATGTAGTATAGGGCTGGCCACCCATTATTATTTTGAGCGGGTTGTCACAGATGGTATCAGAGCATAAGGTTCTAGTGTCTTTAGGATTTGTGCAGGTTACTATGATCTTCCGTAAGCATTCTTGATGTAGAGCCTTATTGTTACGATGGTTACATTCATCTGTTCATATTTATTATGCGATATGAAAATATTTGAAAGGCGTTCTGATACAATTGTTCTTATTTCAGAGGCCACCAAAGCGAGGTCGTTCAGTCAGGGAAAATAAAAGGGCTGAAAATGTGCAACCCCAAATGCCTCAAAGGAACATGACTACAGATGAAGTTGCCAATATTGTGGCACAAGCAGTAACTACTTTACTCCAGCCAAATGTTGCTCTCACATAAGAATCTAATTTTCTACCATTTATCCCTTCAGTTCCCCTCAACATTTACTTCAACCAGCGTTAATTCATATAGGAAATATGTATGAAGTCAATTGATTGTTATATGTAATTGTGTAGGATATTCCTGCAATTTGGTCACGAAGAGTGGTATTTTGTTCGGAGATTGAACGATTGCCAGTTTGTTATGAGGTAACTTAAATTTAATTGTGTATCACTCTGGACTTAAGTTTGCTTTTGGAAAAATGAACCGATCCCTTAGGATATGTTTGGATGTTAAGATCGATGTAGTATAGTTATTACAACGTGCATCTAACAATTGCCTGAGATATCAATTCTACATATAAAAGCAAATCCTGTTTTTATATGTACGTTATCATGACTTAACCTTACTTCAAAGCAACATCTCCAATAATGTAGGTTTTTTATGAAATATATGTAACTATAGTGATCCTAATAATGAACACGAAGGGGAGATTTGTTGTAGCAAAACCTCGATAACACTAACCAATTCACAACCCAATCCATATGCCCACGATAAAAAAATAAAACTTCAAATTTTGGGTTTGAAACAATTCTACATTTAACAAGATAATACTTATTTATTTTTCTCCATCACCACCCCATAAAAAGTTTCTCACTAGTTTCCCAACTCTATTAGTTACATATAATGTAATTTCAAAAAGGAACATTATATAAATGAGAATCTTAGAAACAACTGAATGAATCGAGATACGTATCCCCATACACTAGACAAACACCCATTGTGTCTTTCATCTAACCTGCTAGAAACTTTCTCCAAAATGCACTCTCAAAAAGTTGCATATGCTGAACCCTCGAGAATTAGTCTATAGATAGGCTGGGTATTAATAAATATTCACAAAGCTTAGGTTCATAGCTTGAATCCCTGTGGATGTGTACAACCCCTGCCCTGTGTGGCCACCTCATGTAGGTTGTCCCGCTCATTTAGATCAATGTGTCTACACCTGCCCTACTAAATTGCTCAAGTTTCTAAGCGGCTAGAAACTTATGAGTTAATAAGATAGAAATATACATTCCCACTGTTTCAACCCAATGCATCACTGCATAGGACAGAGACAAACAAGTATATCACAATCCTTAAACAAATTGGTAAAGATATATGGAAAAACTAATAAACATTTTTATCTTCTAATCTCTTTTCAACAAAATTGAATGTTCGAAACTCATATCATTCCTCAATTCGAACCTGCTATACGCATGTCATATTGGAGCCATCCCATTCTAGTATTGGTGACAACCCTCTTTAGTTGACAAAAACAAAAACAAAATGTAAAACGAATCTCACATAGTCGTAAATTAATCTGAGGAATCATAAATCTTATACAGTAACGAATGGTACTTTGGGAAAATACTATGTCTACTTTATATTCTTCTAAGCAAAACATATAAAATAGTAATTCTTTAAACCAAACAGGTTAAATCCATTTTATGGCGCATCACAAATCTGTATAAATATAGCATATTTTAGAATTAAGATACAGAATAAATATCATATATATTTAATGTTTTGGGACTAAACTGAGATTCTTTGATATTGAGGTAATGCTCTTTTGAGTCTTAAGCTTCATCGGTGAGGCAGTTTTGATCTCGAGGTTAATTTTTGTGGTATATAATTAAGTTTTATTCACTGTAAGCCTAATAATAACAAATTAAAAAAGTATTAAGATGATTCCCATGTGCACCATGGTTTGGAAATCTGGGGACATTCCCACTGTTTCAACCCAATGCATCCCTGCATTGGACACATGCAAGCAGGTATATCACAACCCTTAAACCAATCTAATGGTAAAGATCTATCGAACAACCTATAAACTTTGTTATCTTCTAATCTCTTTTCAATCAAATTAAATGTGCAAAACTCATATCATTCCTTAATTCGAACCTGCAACACGCAGGTCATAGTGGAGCCATACCATTCTTGTATTAGTGACAACCCTCTTTAGTGGATAAACAAAAAACAAAAATGTAAAATGAATCTCACATAGTCATAAATTAATTTGAGGAATTATAAATATTAAACAGTAATGAATGGTACTTTGGGAAGGATCCCCTAACTGTTGCTCATAATACTATGTATGCTTTCTATTCTTCTAAGCAAATCATATAAAAAAGTAATGCTTAAAACCAAACAGGTTAAATCAATTTTATGAGGCCTCACAAATCTGTATACATATAATATATTTTAAAATTAAGACACAGAATAAATATTGTACATAATTTGTTATAGGATTTGCACTTTTCATAAACAATTATTTAATTGATTGATTATGATTCTTTAATTCAAACCCTCAAGCTAAATACCTGGACTCACCCGCACGTGCAACGCTCTTGGGCAAAACTAGTAAAATAAAAAGAAAGAGGATTGCCTCCTTGCCACTGGTAATAACAGTTTTTCGTTTTTCTTGGTTATGTTCCTTTTCCTCACTGAAAACACGTAAGTACATGATTGTTACATTTCCTACGAATCTTTTTCATGGACTACATCTTCATTGTTCATAAAATATTTGAATTTAAAAATTTTTAAAGTCAATATAGTTGGTGCTTATTTTGTTCCTTTCGGATTTATAAAGCATCAATTGTTTGCTTTTGGTCCTTTACTACATATTAGAATGTTTTATGCTTGTTCTTCGTTGTAATTTATATGTATGAATGAATCAGCTTAACTTCTTATTAGGTCTATAGAAATATGGGAATTATTGATTAGTTAGCAATTATTAAATTACATCCTATGATATTATTTTTTCATCTTGATGTATTTTTAAGGCATTTTAGTTTGGTCTTATCAGCTTCCAAATTATTCTAGTTTTTTTTTTCTCGTCAAGTTTTAAGCTATATGGAAATTTCATGCCTCAAAATTTAAAAATAACTATATTTTTGTTTGGTCTTATATTCTTACAAATTTTACTATTTAAATTTTGAGGGAGAAAATTCTCGTATAGCCATTTTTAGTTGCAACCTGAAGTTACCAAATCATACAATATTAAGACTGACACAAAAGGTATTCAACTTTGGAACTTGTACTTTTGTATCTTCTAATTTTGGTATTTTAAGTTTCTAAATTATTTGCACCTAAATTTCAAAGTAAATATATCACAATCAAACCTAGAGTTTTAATTGAAAGTGCATAAATTGAAAATTACGTAATTTTTATTAATTTACGACATGAAGATCCATGTTGATTATTGTGATCAAATGTTCACAAATTATTAGTTGTCAACAGGATATAGTTTCTTATAAGTACTATTGAAAATGCCCGAATCTCTCATGTTACTTAACTATATTTGGACTAGAAGATCCAACAAAATACACCCAAAATCAAAATTTGAATTTTTATTATTTATGCAATAGGGTTGGATATCAAAGAGGTCCAAAATAATTATTTATAATTTGAACTTGACGATCCAAATGAACTTTTGTGGGAATTAGTTTCATAATAAATTGGATATTAAAAAAATGACTTTTAACTCATAGTATTTTAAATTTATTTATTAAATGTAATATCTTTTTCAATTAATGGTCATTTTAAGTTTTATATTGATAGTTTCACCATTAAAACTTTGTATCTTGATGAGTATTAAATTATCTTTTATATTTTCTCATTCCAATCAATTACTATATATTAGGGTCGTAACATTGTGCAGGGTGAAAAATTAAACCCCTCATTTTCATTGAAAAAAAGTTGGAGTAATATCAGTAAGAGTTGATATATATTTATATATATATATATATATATATATATATATATGTGTGTGTGTGTGTGTGTGTGTGTGTGTGTGTGTGTGTGTGTGTGTGGTTTGGTACTAGATTTAATGTTCTCTAATAATTTAATCCCTTATCAAACCTTAAGTTTCGACATGTCTGTAACTAATATGTCAGGAATATTTTTTAATATGACAAAAATTATAATACGACAATCCCTTATTATATAACGGTGCCTTAATATGACAATATGGACTTCACATTATTCTACAATAAATTTTAACACCTCAACTACAAATTTGTAGTGAAGCTTATACATGTTCAAATTCCGGAGTTTATTACTATATGCCCTTAATTAAAATTAATATTTGTAAATAGGCCTCATACATAAACTTCTCACGTGCATTAATTAGTGCATGTAAGCAGTTATTTATGTGTCTTTTGTAATTTCTCCCTAGATATCTAGCATCCAAGATGTAATTGCCCTCTTAGTTGTCATTTTCTTAATGTTAAATACAATTAAATGTGTTATAATGTTTTGTAACTGCACAACATATGAACAAACCGAATCCAAACTTATATGTTGTTTCATACCCTCTTATATTCTCTTCATCCAATTCCTTTTTTTCAAGAATTGATTATAACCAACTTATTTGTTCAGGGATGGAGAATTAGTATGGCATTGATTGGTTATATTTAGAAGAAAATCCCCAAGGGTAACCTCATACTTATTAAGGTTGTTTGGTTTTATCTCTATTCTGTACAAACTAACCTTATATGTTGTGTACATTTTTTCTTTTGTACAGAAAATTGGAGCAGTACTCAATAGTCACTAATAACTTGGATTTTAGTCCTTTCGGTGATCCTTTCAACTCTGATCAATACCTACTTCCACAACAAAATAATCAAATTCTCTTTGATTGTGATCAACATCAACTTTCACAACTAAATCATCAAATTCTCGTTGATTATGATCAATACAAATTTTCGCAACAAAACAATCAAAATCAGTACCAATTTTCACATTAAGACAATTTCATTCCCCAATTGGAATTCACTGATTTTGAGAATTTCGGTACGGGTGATTTGTGTAGCTTGTGGGATGACAATTTTTCATCAATTAGCCAAGATCTTATTCTTGATACCAAGGAATAACTGTTGATGGATACTGAAAACTTGGGCTATTGCACTAATGAAGGAACTTGTATGATGGATCCTAAAAACTTTATGATTTCAAACACCAACGGAAATCTAAGTGGACAAAACAAAAGATCGAGAACAGCTCCATTAGAATTGCATGAGATCCAAAAGTACTTTAATGTTCCAATAACTGAAGCAGCCAAAAAACTGAAGGTGGGATTGACCGCGTTGATGAAAAGAGCTAGAAAAGTGAATATTATGAGGTGGCCTCACAGGAAGATCAAGAGTATGAAGTCTCTCATTGACAATGTTAAGGTACTATCTTGTGTGCATGTTAAGATTCTTTCGAAATGTCATTAGATACTTTATTATTTTTCATTCATTTCATTTCTCTCTAATAAAAGTCCACAGAATATATGTTTTGGAAGTCATTTTAATTTATTGTGTTTTTTTTACTTTACGCCATGAGAAATGCATCAATTAGACATAACCATCCATTTTTTAAAAAAAAATAGACCTAAACCTCGTATGCATAAGGTACAAGAAAGTCAATACACATGTGGGTGGTCAAGTATAATTTATGGAAAATAGAGGGGTAATGTCTAATTATAGCACTATTGTACGACCTGTTTTATTAGTATAATTATTTTATTTTAAATTGCAATTTTAGGATATGGGATTAATTAATGAGGTAGAGATGTCGGAAGAGAACAAGAAGATGATGGAGAAGCTACCCAATTTAGAAATGACAGAGAAAAAAAAACTGAGGCAAGTTTGATTCAAGGCAAACTACGAAAAGAGAAGTCTCTTTGCTGACTATTGATACTTCTTCATCTTCCTTGTTACTCTTTTAAAATTCTCTAATGGCTGGTGTTTTGGGTCTATAATTGGTTTTGAACTTCGTACTGTTATCTATAGTTTTATTTTGGAACTTTAATAACCTTTTGGAGTCTTGTTTTCTCAGATATAATAGTGCCTAAAGCACTACAACCAAATATTAGTCTAAATAAAGTACGGTTTTAATCTTATTTTTACATGCCTCAAAGTGAATTTGTGTGCCCTGTTATGGAAGTTAATTATTAACCTTGAATCCAGCTTCATTCTTACTACAAAATCAATCATTATATACCCACACACACACACACACACACACACACACACACACACACATATATATATATATATATATATATATATATATGTAGTATTGCACTTGTATCAGCCAGTCTGCATTTCAAGAGTACGGACCGGACATGCGTCACCTGGCGGTGAGCCCAGAAAAGAGAGAGAGTATGCCTATAATTTAGCCGATAATTTCTACGCTCACTGCAAGGTGACACATGTTCGGTCTGCACTCTTAAAGTGTGGGCTGATCGGCATAAGACCAGTAATATATATATATATATATATATAGAGAGAGAGAGAGAGGGATCACAAGTGGACCAAAAGAATGGACTTCTTAATGGACTTAAGAAAAAACACTAATAACCCATTAATTTTAATTCATATAGTTTAATTGGTCCGCGCCAGCGGCACCCGAGACCGTGGGCCCCACCTTCACCCCCTACGCCACCCCACTGCCACCCCTACCCCCATATCTTCTTCCACCTCACACTTTCTCTCTATCTCCAACCTCCATAACCAAAAGCAAAAAAAAAAAACTCCAGCTATTACAAAAAAACCACTATCTGTTTAACCCACAACCTTATAACTTAAAACAATCACCTCCAACCTCCATAAACAACCATACTTACCTACCTCCAAACACGACCACTCACCTACCTCCGGCCAACACTCATAGCGGAAACCCATTTACCAGCAACTATATTCCTGTTCAACCCGCTGGCGAATTCGAATCAACACCTGTCGGAAACCCCAAGGTATGTGATCGGATCTAGGTGTTTTAAGGTTGGCCGGCGGTGGGTCGTTCACCGGAGAAGGTGGGTTAGCTAGGTGTTTTAACCAGAGTAAGGCTGGAAGGCAAACGAGGATTGGTTTGGGTTTGAAGTTCGATCGAAAATGGTGTTGGGCTCAACTCGAGTTTGCTGTTGGGGGTCGGGGTTTGCAATAGTGAGGGTTGTCGTCGATTTGAAGCACGGGCCAAAAGGGTATGTAGTATAATGATGCGGTTTTCCAGAAAATGGGTAAATGGGTCGTTTGAGGGGGGGGATAAAGGCGGGGTCTCGGGTGGGTGGGGGTAGGGGGTAGGGGTGGGTGGCGTAGGGGGTAGGGGGGGTGAAGGTGGGGTCTTGGGTCTCGAGTGCCGCTGGCGCGGACCAATTAAACTATAGGATTTAAAATTAATGGGTATTAGTGTTTTTTTGTTAAGTCCATTAAAAAGACCATTCTTTTGGTCCGCTTGTGATCCTCTATATGTGTGTGTGTGTGTGTGTGTGTGTGTGTGTGTGTGTGTGTGTGTGTGCGTGTGTGTGTGTGTGCGTGTGTGTGTACGTGTGTGTGTGTGTGTGCAATCATTTGACAAGAAAAGAAAACATTGGTAATTTATAAATAAACCATTCATTATGTATTATATCTATAGGTAATTGTAGAATACGTCCAGCTGAATCATTAAAGATTAAAGCTTCTCTGGCTTATAGAGAAATTGACATTAATGTTAGCCAAATAAAGACCATGTTGACACCATGGGGATAAAATGCTAAAATATAATAAGAAGGAACATAACTGTTAAAACCAAACAAAAACACACAAAAAATTCACTCTTACCATTTTTTTATACGATTTCCTTTACAAATCGATGTGGTAAGTGATATTAGAACTTTTTATTTTTAAAGTCTTAAGCAGTCGGTCAAATTTTTTATTTTTATTTCCATAGATTTGATGAAATTTTAGCATTACTCTTTTTTTAAAATGCATGAATATGACTTGCATGACAAGAAATTGTGACACCCCGCCTAATTAAATACCGGGCGATCACTCCTTTATTAAATTAAAATCAAGGTGAACAGTTGGTTCATTCTTAGCATCACTGCCGTAAAAATAACTTTTTCCAAATTAACACCCTAATTAATTAAGCTAAGTGTCAAAACCATTTTTAACCTTTCTAACCAAATTATATTTTTAAAGAAAAACTTATTTATTTGATTATTAACCACATGTTCAATAAGTAAGAACCATACCACAATTATCCTGGAACATAATCCAGTTGATTTAAACATTCAACATCCAAAATCCCAACATTTAAAACTTAATGTAAAACATACATGCTGAATAAATCCCAAAGTAACAGTACTAGAAATAACTGAAATACAAATGTCCCAACAGAACAGATAAATAGTGGAAAGGGCGACACATGCCCCAATAACTGAGAATCATAGAAGTGGAATCAAGTAAATAAAATCGTCTAAGCAAGTGGCCTGCAACTTCCCACCTAAGCTGCAGCACGTTCCTTCCTAGGGATCCTAAGTAAGACGCCCCTGTGGCTGGGCACCTGTAGTACATACATATATATACGAGAGAGAGAGAGAGAGAGAGAGAGAGAGAGAGAGAGAGAGAGAGAAACGGGTCAGAGCCCGATAGTGTATATGATTTAAAAATTTGTTTAGCAAGTATTTAAATTGATAGGCCAATGCAACAACATATTAGTGCGACACTCTCTTGAGAAATTATCACCTCTCTTCTAATGTGCACACCTATCGCACTAACCCTCCCGATGGTTTATCTCATCATATATCACGCTATCTTTCCCCAATGATTTAACTTATCTTAGGTTATTCGCAGGATTCAAAATTTAACGATTCAATTGTTTGAAAAGAATATTTCAATTAGTGAACAAAGTTCTCATTCTAACTTTATTAATCAATAAAGTTTTCCAGTGTCATATTATACTTTCTCAAAATAAGTATTTACAATTTGAGTCATCAACCATGTCCTACATATCAAATCACAGTAGGCATTTCCAGATTTCAGAATTTCATATATATATTAACTACTCGAAAAATATATATATCATAACAGCACCCCAAATAAAAACTATGGTGCGGGCATACTCTACTATCCAAACCCCGTATCACTCGTATTAAGGGTAATACAAATTCGGAATCACTCTCGAATTGTATGAACACATTCACAAACAATATTGAGGCGAAGCATAGATTCCAAGTCTCTAAGAGGATGGCACATACCTGCGTCTCTTAGGACCGTCTGAACTATCCATTCGATAGCCTGTACCAAGGATATCTACCTCCTAGGGTATGAATCAATATCCCCCATAAGGCACACAGGATAAGACCGTCCCAGCACGGTAACCTCGGGATAGCAAGTAGCGTGGGTATGATTTTCACACATAGATAGTATATGCTTACACAATCATATAACTATACTAATATTACCATATCAATATTAGGTATATCTCAAATACCATAGTTATGACATTTATCCTTATTTTCACATTATTAGTATCGCGTATAAGGTTCGTCTCTAACCTTAATTCGAAGGATTCTTCCAACTTATTACGTAACTCTCATGGACTCTATCCTCCCAAGTATAAAATTCAGTAGGTGTCCTTTTTATGTTACAACGTAACTCTCTTATGCATCTCCCCCTTTTATACATAAATTCATCGACCCTTAAGTAATTATCCCCAAAAATACGATTCTCATCTCATATTAAAAGTCCCAAAATTATTCGTATGTCCTACTGATCTTCCCTATCTCCCAAAACACTTTATTAAGGATGTCCAAGAATTATTTCCCATTAAATTGAATTTAACTAACTTAAAAAGTGAAATAGGAGTCTGCCAGGAGGGGTCGATCGATCGAGGTCTGGGACTCGATCGAGCGAACCTTCGATCGATCGATCGATCAAGCAGGTATTGCGATTTCTGCAGTTTTGCAGTTACGGGTTCTAACACATATCTTCATCCAAATTCAAGTTTTACATTCCCAAACGTCCAAAGATTCATAGTACTAACATTATATCATCATACTAGGTATTTCCAACGTAAAGCATGTGGATTTCTATCACTAAACATGGATTAATACCCCAAAAATTTATATAATTATCAAGAACCTTAGGAATCTCTTAAACATGGTTCAAATCTTATTTTTCCCAGAATTTGCTTATTATAAACATCATAATTTCGTGGTTAAGTCCTCTACATGACAAGGGTTTCCAGAATTTTTCATTTAAACCATAACTACATGGATTTTCCTATCTCAAATTGGGTTTTTCTTCCATACAAATCATCCTAATCATCCCTAAACTAATATGAAAGATGCATCAATGAAATAAGTAAGATAAACACTTGCCTGGGATTTTTGTTGTTCTAATTTGCAGATGATTTAGGTGTGGTTGCGTTCCCCATCGCGCGATCTACGCGTTGGTGGTGGTGGCGGTGCAAACGAATGGATTTTTAGCCTTGGATTGCCTTGGAAGCTCTCTCCTTCCCTCTCCTATGGCCGTCACTTGTATTTGGTTGTTCTAACCCTAGAAGACAACTTTAGACATCTGATATACCCCTTGAATTTTCGTGGGTTTAATTCCTCAAAAATGTAAAATGTCTAAAATGCCCTCCTGGGGTACCAATTAGGCCTAAAAACTCCCCGAGACCCAAACTAAACCTCCGGGTACACTTTTCTGACTATCTCGACCCTTTCGGGCTCGTTGGCGCACTCAAAATGACCAGACGAACGACTTATAAAATATTCACTTGTATTTTTCACTATTTAGTTCCGACGCGACACGGGCGCGTCCCGACTCAAATTTCCAAAATTGACATTTTATTCACTCGTGACATTCAATATAACCAATATTATCTATTACTTTGCTCAGTAGTAATAGTCGACAAATTTTCCATAATTACTAACTCTCGTCACGTTAATAATTATAACATAATTAATTTTCAGATTTATATTAAATAATTAACTCACATTAAATTTAATAAATCCCCAAATTAATATAGCATAAAAATACAGGGTATTACATACTTCCCCCCGAATAACGGAATTTCGTCCCGAAATTTGAAAAATAAGGCATACCTGGTAAGAACAAATCTGGATATCTCTCTCGCATATCGGCCTCGCGCTCCCAAGTGGATTCCTCCACATTATGATGTTCCCACTGGACCCGTACAAGTGGAACTATCTTTGACCTCAATCTCCTATCACTATAGTCTAGGATAGCGACCGGTCTCTCCTCGTAAGAGATGTCAGGTTGTAAGTCTATCTCATCTATCGCGATGTGAGTATGGGCCATATCATCCTGAAGATACCGTCTCAACGACGAGATGTGGAATACATCGTGAATGCGATGCAAATGTTCTGGCAGTCCCAATATGTACGCTACCGGCCCAATCCTCTCGATGATGGAAAATGGTCCCACGTACCTCGGGGCCAATTTCCCCTTCTTCCCGAACCTCATCACTCCTTTCATAGGAGATTCACGCAGTAACACTTGGTCCCCCATATTAAACTCCAGGAAGAACCGTTTCGCATCGGCGTAGCTCTTTTGCCTGTCATGGGCTACTCGAATGCGACTCCTGATCATCTCAATCCTCGCGGAGGTTTCCTGAATCACCTCTGGTCCAAGCAACTTGTTATCCCCCACCTCGAGCCAACATGTTGGTGAACGACAAGGCCTGCCATACAGAGCCTCAAATGGAGCCATGCCAATCGTGAACTGATAAGGGTTATTATAAGCAAACTCTACCAATGGAAGATGTGGCTCCCAACCTCGTCCAAAATCAAGAACACACATGCGTAGCATATCCTCCAACATCTGATTAGTACGCTCTGTCTGTCCATCAGTCTGTGGGTGATAAGCTGAACTCAACCTCAACTCAGTACCCATAGCCTCCTGAAAGCTTTCCCAAAAACATGACACGAAAATCTTGTCTCTATCTGACATAATATTCAGGGGCACCCCAGGTAATCTGATAATCTCAGCAATGAACAACAGAGCATACTGACCCGTGGTATAGTCTGCCCGCACCAGTAGAAAATGATCCACCTTGGTCAAACGGTCTACAATCACCTAGATAAAGTCGTGGCCCCGCTGTGATGTAAGAAACTCTATAATAAAATCCATGGAAATACTCTCCCACTTCCACGCGGGTACTTTCAATGGCTGAAGCAATCCTGAAGGTTTCTGATGGTCCACCTTCACTAGCTGGCAGGTAGAACATTTGGACACGAACTCAGCAATGTCCTTCTTCATCCCACTCCACCAGTATTGCCTCCTCATATCCTGGTACATCTTATCTCCTCCAGGATGTACCGTAAATCGGGACCTATGGGATTGTGTCATCACTGCATGACGTAGTTCTGTCCCTTCTGGAACCATTAACCTTCCATTAAATCTCAAACCCCCATCAGAACTAACAGAATAGGACTCAGCACCCTCGGCTAAAAGTTGTACAATCTGCTCCTGGCAAAACGAGTCTGTGGTTTGGGCCTGTATTACCCTCGTAACAATCTCGGGTGTGACTGTCATAGCAGATATGAAGGAACGGGCTACTACGTCCTGGTGACCCAACTCCTTCCACTTTGCTTTCCGGACGTCCGCTACCTCATTTACCAGTCTACGGCTCAACGCATCAGCAACTACGTTGGCTTTCCCTGGATGATACTGTATGTCGAACTGATAGTCCTTCACAAACTCTAACCATCTGCGCTGTCGCATATTCAGCTCTCGCTGAGTGAATAGGTACTGCAGTGACTTGTGGTCTGTGAACAAGCGGAATTTCTCCCCCAATAAGTAGTGCCTCCATATCCTCAATGCAAAAATGACCGCTGCTAACTCCAGGTCGTGGGTGGGGTAATTCTTCTCATGCGGCTTAAGCTTGTGGGAGGCAAAAGCTATAGCCTTTTCTTCCTGCTGAAATACTCCCCCAAGTCCCCGTAAAGAGGCATCGGTGTAAACCAGGTACTCCACGCCCGGCTTCGATAGAGAAAGGACTGGTGCTGAAGTAAGCTTGTCTTTCATCTCATCAAAAGCCAATTGACAAGCATCATCCCAAACATATGGTACCCCTTTGCGAGTCAGATTCATCAATGGATCCGCTATTTTGGAGAGTCCCCGAATGAATCTCCTGTAGTAACCGGCTAACCCCAAGAAACTACGCACTTCCGTCGATGTCGTGGGCTGTCCCCACTCCCTCACCGCTGACACTTTATTCGGGTCGACGGCTATCCCCTGCTTAGAAACAACATGCCCCAAGAACTGTACTTCTCGCATCCAGAATCCACACTTCTCGTACTTAGCATACAATTGATGCTCTCGTAGAGTCTGAAGAACCTGTCTCAAATGCTTGGTATGCTCCTCCTCGGAGTGTGAATATATCAAAATGTCATCTATGAAGACGATGACAAACTGATCCTAAAACTCTCTGAATACTCGATTCATTAAGTCCATGAACACGGCTGGAGCATTTGTGAGACCGAATGGCATCACTCTGAACTCATAAGACCCATATCTCGTTAAGAAGGCAGTCTTTGAAACATCCTGCTCTCTAATACGTAGCTGATGGTACCCCAACCTCATATCTATCTTCGAAAATAAAGTTGCTCCCCTCAGCTGGTCGAACAGATCATCGATTCGAGGCAACGGATACTTATTCCGTATCGTGACCTTGTTCAACTCCCGGTAGTCCACACACAACCTCATTGAACCATCTCCCTTCTTCACAAACAGAACTGGAGCGCCCCAAGGTGAGGTACTCCTGCGAATGAAGCCCTGACCTAACAGCTGCTCTATCTGACCTCGTAACTCTCGCATCTCCGCCGGAGCCATACGGTATGGAGCGCGTGCTATAGGTCTAGTATCTGGCAATAAATCTATAACAAAGTCTATCTCTCGACTGGGGGGTAGGCCTGGTATTTCCTGAAACACATCGGAATACTCACGAACAACTGGAATCGAGTCTAACGGAATCACAACCTCCTTAGAGGTATCCTCCTCTATATAATACAAATGAGCGGTCGAACCTCCCTCTGGGCGAGGCATCGCCACTACAAACATCTCTTGCCCCGGAATGGCAAAAACAATGCTCCCACCGAAGCAATCAATCATGGCTCTATAAGCTGCGAGCCAATCCATACCGATAATAACATCATGCTCATGCATATCTAAGACTAACATGTCCGCAGGTAATACCAAACTACCAATCTCTACCCCCACTCCCCGACATATAAAGAAGATGAGTGACCCACTCCCCAGTGGTGAGTTTACACACGTCACTGTGCTCTCTGCTGTGGCTAACAACCCTAAGGCCTTCGCAAAATGTGTAGCTATAAAATAATGCATTGCCCGAGTATTAAACAAAACCCGACCCATAGTACCATGGATAGGAAACATACCCTCAATCGCGGGTGGCGCCTGTGGAGCTGCTGCCTGGTGGACGTTATAGACACGTCCGTACTGTAACTGCCCCTGCTGCACTGGAGCTGCTGGAACGGATGGTAGGGCTGGCACCTGGGCTAGAGCTGGGAGGGCAGGTGGAAAAAGTGGTCTCTGCGGCTCATTACGGGCACCCTGCTGCTGTGGGGCCCTAACACCCTTTGGGCAATCCTGGCGTTTATGGCCATGCTTGCCACACACAAAACATCATCCTCTGAAGTTACTCCCCCTCCGACCCTACTGATGTCGGTGTCAGCCTTGCTGGCCTTGCCGACTTGGGACTTTATTTCGCTCGGGGCAATTCTGACAACTATGGTCTTTCCTGTCACACTGAAAACGCTTCTCTCAAAACTGCTTCACTTCACCACTTTGTTGACTAGTCTCACTTTTTCCCTGATCTTGTTGGCCTTGGTGGAAAATTTGCGGAGAAACTATGTTAAGGTAAGGACAATCCTTCCACTTGTGACCCGGCTTTACACATATATAGCAGAGTCCCGAAAGTTCTCGCTGGTTGATTTAAAGTTCCTTTTTAGACCGATCTGGACAAGTTTGACGTTCATGACCGTCCATTTCACCTCTGAAACACTTCTTCGTGACTTCACTCGGACCTTGGCTTTGTTGACCCTGACGCTTTTGGGTTTCCCCACACAATTTGTTACCTTCGTGGCTTTTACGGGCCTGAAGAACTTGTTGTTACGATTTTTGTGTCTTCACACACTTGTTATTTCCAGTCATGACAGATTGATTGTACTCTCTAGATCTTTTGCCCCCCATGAGCTGTGTGTTGCGTTCTTGATACTGCAAGACCGCAGTGGTAACTGCTTGTGCCACGATACCTGCTAACTCGGCGGTTGATATTTTCTCTGGGGATACCTGAGGTGTGAGTCGATCTTGCTCGTTGACACCCCCAACCGTTTTAGCTAGTTCTTCTTGACGATACATCTAAAAATTTAAGGAAATTTGGTTGAGTTCATCATTCGTATAAACAATCGCAGAATCACGAATTCCCAATGTATAAAGATGAACACAACATTCCTAATATTTAGGGCTCTATATCAAAGAAAGCAACGCTAAAAGCATAATAAGCTGCACAGATCCTAAAGGACACTAGAACCTGATGCTCTGATACCACCTGTGACACCCCGCCTAATTAAATACTGGGCGATCACTCCTTTATTAAATTAAAATCAAGGTGAACAGTTGGTTCATTCTTAGCATCACTGCCGTAAAAATAACTTTTTCCAAATTAACACCCTAATTAATTAAGCTAAGTGTCAAAACCATTTTTAACCTTTCTAACCAAATTATATTTTTAAAGAAAAACTTATTTATTTGATTATTAACCACATTTTCAATAAGTAAGAACCATACCACAATTATCCTGGAACATAATCCAATTGATTTAAACATTCAACATCCAAAATCCCAACATTTAAAACTTAATGTAAAACATACATGCTGAATAAATCCCAAAGTAACAGTACTAGAAATAACTGAAATACAAATGTCCCAACATAATAGATAAACAGTGGAAAGGGCGACACATGCCCCAATAACTGAGAATCATAGAAGTGGAATCAAGTAAATGAAATCGTCTAAGCAAGTGGTCTGCAACTTCCCACCTAAGCTGCAGCACGTTCCTTCCTAGGGATCCTAAGTAAGACGCCCCTGTGGCTGGGCACCTGTAGTACATACATATACATACAAGAGAGAGAGAGAGAGAGAGAGAGAGAGAGAGAGAGAGAGAGAGAGAGAGAGAGAGAGAGAGAGAGAGAGAGAGAGAAATCGAGTCAGAGCCCGATAGTGTATATGATTTAAAAATTTGTTTAGCAAGTATTTAAATTGATACAGGCTAATGCAACAACATATTAGTGCGACACTCTCTTGAGAAATTCTCACCTCTCTTCTAATGTGCACACCTATCGCTAGGCCTGTAAATTGAGCCGGGCAATCCCGAAGCCCGCCCGTTCGGCCCGCTATTTTCGGGCCGAGCTTTATTTGAGTTTGAGCCGAGCCGAGCCTCAGCCAAAATTTCAAGCCCGAATGAATTTCGGGCCGAGCTTGAGCCGAACTTTGCTAAGCCCGAATTGGGCCCGAAGCCCGAACTTTGAATATATAAATAAATAAATTATTTTAAAAAATATAACATATTTATGTTAACTAATTTTATATGTATGAAATATAATTAGTCAGTGCAGGTTTTCATTCTTACCTCCCTTATTTTAGTTTAATACATTTTATCATTATATTCTTTATTTAATGAAATATCAATTATATTTTAGTGTATACATTTTCTCCAAGATGGAAACACAAGAAAAAACATTAATTCAAACTTTTTTTAACAAAAAAAAAATGAATTCGGGCCTGCCCGAAATCGGGCCCGAAGCCCGAAATATTAATGAGCCGAGTTCGGGCTTAACTAGAAAATTTCAGTTCGGGCCGAGCTCGGGCTTGAGCCTGGGTAAGGTAGTTCAGGCCGAGCCTGAGCAACCTCAAGCCCGGCTCACCCAGCCCGATTTACAGCCCTACCTATCGCACTAACCCTCCCAATGGTTTATCTCATCATATATCACACCATCTTTCCCTAATGATTTAACTTATCTTAGGTTATTCACAGGATTCAAAATTTAACGATTCAATTGTTTGAAAAGAATATTTCAATTAGTGACCAAAGTTCTCATTCTAACTTTATTAATCAATAAAGTTTTCCAGTGTCATATTATACTTTCTCAAAATAAGTATTTACAATTTGAGTCATCAACCATGTCCTACATATCAAATCACAGTAGGCAGTTCCAGATTTCAGAATTTCATATATATATTAACTACTCGTAAAATATATATATCATAACAGCACCCCAAATAAAAACTATGGTGCGGGCATACTCTACTATCCAAACCCCGTATCACTCGTATTAAGGGTAATACAAATTCGGAATCACTCTCGAATTGTATTAACACATTCACAAACAATATTGAGGCGAAGCATAGATTCCAAGTCTCTAAGAGGATGGCACATACCTGCGTCTCTTAGGACCGTCTGAACTATCCATTCGATAGCCTGTACCGAGGAAATCTACCTCCTAGGGTATGAATCAATATCCCCCATAAGGCACACAGTATAAGACCGTCCCAGCGCGGTAACCTCGGAATAGCAAGTAGCGTGGGTATGATTTTCACACATAGATAGTATATGCTTACACAATCATATAAATATACTAATATTACCATATCAATATTAGGTATATCTCAAATACCATAGTTACGACATTTATCCCTATTTTCACATTATTAATATCGCGTATAAGGGTTAGTCTCTAACCTTAATTCGAAGGATTCTTCCAACTTATTACGTAACTCTCATGGACTCTATCCTCCCAAGTATAAAATTCAGTAGGTGTCCTTTTTATGTTCCAACATAACTCTCTTATGAATCTCCCCCTTTTATACATAAATTCATCGACCCTTAAGTAATTATCCCCAAAAATACGATTCTCATCTCATATTAAAAGTCCCAAAATTATTCATATATCCTACTGATCTTCCCTATCTCCCAAAACACTTTATTAAGGATGTCCAAGAATTATTTCACATTAAATTGAATTTAACTAACTTAAACCTTCGATCGATCGATCAAGCAGGTAATGCGATTTCTGCAGTTTTGCAGTTACGGGTTCTAACACATATCTTCATCCAAATTCAAGTTTTACATTCCCAAACGTCCAAAGATTCATACTACTAACATTATATCATCATACTAGGTATTTCCAACGTAAAGCATGTGGATTTCTATCACTAAACATGGATTAATACCCCAAAAATTTATATAATTATCAAGAACCCTAGGAATCTCTTAAACATGGTTCAAATATGATTTTTCCCAGAATTTGCTTATTATAAACATCATAATTTCGTGGTTAAGTCCTCTACATGACAAGGGTTTCCAGAATTTTTCATTTAAACCATAACTACATGGATTTTCCTATCTCAAATTGGGTTTTTCTTCCATACAAATCATCATAATCATCCCTACACTAATATGAAAGATGCATCAACGAAATAAGCAAGATAAACACTTGCCTGGGATTTTTGGTGTTCTGATTTGCAGATGATTTTGGTGTGGTTGCGTTCCCCGTCGCGCGATCTACGCGTTGGTGGTGGTGGCGGTGCAAACGGATGGATTTTTAGCCTTGGATTGGCTTGGAAGCTCTCTCCTTCCCTCTCCTATGGCCGTCACTTGTCTTTGGTTGTTCTAATCCTAGAATACAACCTTAGACATCTGATATACCCCTTGAATTTTCGTGGGTTTAATTCCCCAAAAATGTAAAATGTCTAAAATGCCCTCCCGGGGTACCAATTAGGCCTAAAAACTCCCCGAGACCCAAACTAAATCCCCGGGTACACTTTATTGACTATCTCGACCCTTCCGGACGTGTTGGCGCACTCAAAACGACCATACGAATGACTTATAAAATATTCACTTTTATTTTTCACTATTTAGTTCCGACGTGACACGGGCGCGTCCCGACTCAAATTTCCAAAATTGACATTTTATTCACTCGTGACATTCAATATAACCAATATTATCTATTACTTTGCTCATTAGTAATATTCGACAAATTTTCCATAATTACTAACTCTCGTCACGTTAATAATTATAACATAATTAATTTTCGGATTTATATTAAATAATTAACTCACATTAAATTTAATAAATCCCCAAATTAATATTGCATAAAAATACGGGGTATTACAGAAATGTCTTTATGTGTTGTTATGTATGTTAATATATACGTTTGTAACTCATTACAACATAATTATAATTTAATTTTTTAGATACATTTGTTCATTGTATATATAAATATATATACACTCGTCTTAGCATTAAAGACCATTGTAAAATGCATCCATCTATTCATCTCCACTTAATTTATATTCAATCAATCTTTTGTACGAAATCCTATTCATCTCCCCTTAAATTTATACCCCTTATTCCCTTTTCTCTCTCTCTCATATTTGTACTATATTTATGATACAAATCATTTCTCTTGGCTTTTATAATGTTGGCAAATATCGTATTTATATATCTTCTTTTGTATTTGTTCACCAACATTTCATGCAAAGTTTAGCAAAAACTAAATAAATATTTGTAAATGAAAATTTGCCAAATTTATCACAAATAAGTCTAGGAAATTTCAACCTCTGTAAAATCATATAATAAAAACTTCAATGCATCTTCTTCTGTTATTCAAACAAAAACACAAAAATTCATATTTTTAACTCAGCAGCCATATGTTCGAATATGACTTAAAAAGAGGAGAGAGAGTTCCCCTCTATTCACCCTCATAAAATGTAAAAACCTCGCAATACCTTTCATTTTTATTCTCCCATCCCATAAGAATCCGAGATCCTCCTCTTTTATCCCTTCAGCTCCCCTCAACCTTTACTCCAGCCAACTTTTGCTCTCACATAAGAATCTGATTTGCTGACATTTATCCCTTTAGTTCCCCTCAACATTTACTTCAACCAACTGTTGTAACACGAGGAGATCAATTGACATCAATGGCAGCTAAAACACCACTAGGTCAATTGACACCGTAAGTTATTTTTGCATTTCGACTATTTATTTGAAACTCCATTGTATATTGTGTTCCGATTATTTATTCTCCCAAAATACAGGTTCATAACACTCTACTCTTCCCTAATTTGTAGTTTGTATCTTCAATTTCATACATCAATTTTAATTCCAATGAATATTTATCTCATTTCTACTTTCAACCAATGGGTGAACATGGAATTATTATTCTTCTACAATAATATTGTATTTGAAACAACGTTTTTCACATTATTACATGTTTCCATTCAAGTTTTAGTGTATCTAAAAATCAGAGTTATTTGTTTATTTTATTCCTAAGTTATTCATGAATATATAATTGTGTGTCAATGGCTTGATAGATATTTAATGAGGATTACACTTGAATATTGAAGAAAATGTAATGATGGGGCATTGGCTTGAAAAAAATTAATGGATGGGTAATGAGCATTTTTTTGTGGGGCTTTAATTCGTGTTTGTATTGATTTTTTATTTTAGCCAAATAAGGAATGTTAATTCCAATCCAAACATGTACCATTTGTAAGTTCAAGTGTAATGAGATTTATTTTGGGGTTTTGAAATCGTTTTCATAATTTAAGAAATTTTAAGATCCCATATTTGTGCCTGCTATTTTAAAAACATTATATATTGATATAATTCTTACATGTATGCTATAGACATACATTAATTTGGCAGATAGAATTTTGTTTGTTGTGTTATGTTAAGTATATAATACCATATTTGAAATCTTGTGCTGTGTTTTATTCTTCTTAATTGAAGGTCAATTTGAATGCAATTATAAGCTATTTGTAATTTCAATCTATGGAATGCACATCATGTGTTCGAGTAAATGTTGAATTGTGGTTGGAAATAATTTTATTGATTTTCATGTATGATGTAAGGACATTTTTCACATGTCCGAAATGTTTCATTTATTTATGTCGTACGCCGCTACATTTGGCACGTCTCCTCACGATCTCACATGACGGCCTCTATCCGAATTCCGGGAATCAATCATGCATTATCTCCACTAATATGTCCCACATCTGCCTCAACGACTTCACGTTCCAAGATTTTAGGGACTTAATGCAAGTGGTACGCAAGGGAAGTCAAAACAGTGAAAAAAAGGAACGATAGGAGAGTTCAAGGGCATTTTCGTAATTTCACATCCATAGTTCGGAGGTCTGGTCAACTAGAAAGTTGAAGATCTCGCCGCAATGAAGATACTGGAAAAAACGGCACCTCAATCCGAGCTACGGTGAAGGAGTTATGACCTTTTGAAGATAGAGAAAATTCCTTAAAGAATGCTGTTTTTTTTTGTACGCTGGATAGAATTTTAGAGTTTTAAGAACGTGGGACTCTTCATATTTTTTCCTATAAATACCAACTTCGGTGGAGTTGTTTTGCAAGACTTTAGGAGACTAATTTGAGAGTCCAAATACACCTAGTCTTCATATTCTTGAGTCCCAAGACTCATGTTTTGATTCACACATCATTGTCAAACCTTTGTGAATCCTTTAAGCAACCCAAGAACACAACTTTGGTTTGTTCAACCCTTGTGGAGGAGACCGTTCTTCTTCTTCATTGCAGCCCTACTGGAAAGGGATAATTCCAGCCACGACTACAGAATCCGATACCCGAGGGTAATTCTTAGTCAACTTGTATTTTCATTGTAATCCGATTGTAAGCCGTTCTCTTACAAATTATAGTGAAAATAAATGGTTTTGCCCCTGAGGGGGATTTTTCCTTAATTGCATGTGTTTGAATGTTCTTGCGTAGATTATCAATTTATTCAATCACATACTGCTGCATGTTTAGGGTTTGTTTGTGTTAAAAGGGTTTTATATATAACTTGATCATTTGAACGCGAGCACACACGTTTCTCAAATTGGTATCAGAGCAGGTTACGCTAATCTATCGCGTATTCCTTTCTTTTTTTTTCCGCAAAATTTTTCTAAGATATCAATTTTCTGAAAAATTTGATTTTTGAAAAAGTGCGTGTTCAAATGGAGAAGTCATATTATAAAATGCCTATTTTTGACGGGACAAATTATGCTTATTGGAAAGCCCGTATAAGGTCGGCTTTAAAAGCCATTGATGAACATGTCTGGATTTTGGTTGAACGAGGGTGGACTCCTCCCACCGTGACTGTTGATAATGTGACCAACTTGAAACCTGACATTTCTTGGTCTGATGAAGAAATTAAATGGTCATCTTTTAATTCTAAGGGTCTAAGTGCTATTTCTGGGTCTGTCACACCTGATGAGTTCAAACGCATAATGACATGTACCACGTCAAAAGAGGCATGGGATGTTTTACAACTCACCCATGAAGGAACTAATGCTGTGAAAGAGTCTAAGTTGCAAAACTTGACAACTCAATTTGAAACAATCACCATGCATGATTCTGAATGCTTTGATGAATTTTATGCTAGACTTTCTGACATTGTGAATACTAGTTTTAATCTTAGTGAACAAATTCCGAATGCTAGAGTTGTTAAAAAGATTCTTCGTTCTTTACCTAAGCGTTGTATCCCTAAAGTCACTGTGCTAAATTCTATGGGTAATTTAAATACGCTAAAATTGGAAGAACTTGTAGGAGATTTGCAAACTTATGAAATTGATATGTTCCCTAAAAATGCTAAATCTAAAGATAAGGGAATTGCTCTTAAAGACCAAGAGAGAAGGAGTGAGGGGTCAGCTAGAAAGAGGGTAGAGTCATCTAGAAAGAGAGAGACTGACACGTCAGATTCTGAGTGCGATTTTGACTTAGATGATTTGGCTCTTTTCGCAAAAAATTTCAAGAGGATTCTCAAATTTAAGAAAAATGGCAATTTTAAAGATAAAAAGAAATTTGAGAAAAATAAGTTTGAAAAGAAAAATGAAAAAGTTTCCAAAAATCCTTCTCTGAAAGAAAGTGAGAGATGTTTTGAGTGTGATGGTAGGGGTCATAGAGCTTTTGAGTGTGCCAATCGTCTGAATAGAGAGAAAGGGAAAGCTGTCCTTAATGCTACCCTTAGTGACGACAGTGAGGTCGAGACGGTGGATTCTGGAGATGAGTCACCGCATGAGTGTAGCTTCACCGCATTCATGGCCAGCTAAGTGAGCACTCCTAGTTCTCCTCACGACGATGAGGATGATGCTTCACAGGGACACCTCGACAGTGAGATCGATGTGAGTGAGGGGGAGGATGACACAAGTGAGAGCGAGAGTGATATACAACGCGCCTACGCTGAGTTATATTCTGAGTCTTTTAAAACTAAAAAGCGTAACAAAGCGTTAGTTCTTAAGATCACTTGCCTAGAGGAAGATTTAAGGAAAGCGAGAGAAAGAGAGTTCTCCACCTGCACCGCCCTGAGAGAGAGAGAATCTACCTGTGTCGAGAATGAGAATTTGTTTAGAGAGAGAGAGTACTCTAGAGAAAGAGAGAGGGGACTTGATCAAGCAAGTGGCTAGTCTTACGAGTTAGCTCCATTCCTCCGTGGAGACTCGAAAGAAACTTGAAGCCCTTGTTGCCCAGCTGACTCATGATCATGAGAAAGCACGGGAAGTCAAGGTACAAATCGAGGACAGATCTGGGAAGATGGGAAAGATGCTCCTCGGCCCCGCTTTAGGTTTTGGTGATCGTCAAGGAATTGGATATGATGGTGCCTCCACGTCCCAAATTGCACCTGGACCAGTTCCTGAGTTTACTACAACTCCTTATGGTCACCGTAAAAAACCTCGAAGGAGAGTTCGACCAAGAAAAGCAAACCAAGGTCTGCCTTTGACTGAGATCTTTTGTACTTATTGCAAAAGAACAGGCCACCTTAGGGAAACTTGCTATAGCATGGGTCGGACACGACGTACTACTGCTCCACCACGATATATTGATGAGTTTTCTAGTCTGAGAGAGCGAGTTGAGTTCTTAGCTGCCACGACTCAGAGTTTGATGAAAGAATTTCGACGGATGTCTTCGCCGTTAGTGAATGCTTCTTACATTCCAGCTAAAACCAACAAAGGCAAACAAAAGGTCATCTCTGCTTGGGTGCCTAAGAAAGATAAAAAGGCCTTTGTTGTTCATGTTGCTCTCAAAGCACATAATACCTCACAGTGGTATTTTGATAGTGGGTGCTCCAGACACATGACAGGTGATGCCTCATTTTTTACTACTCTTGAGGATTATCAAGATGGCAGAGTCACCTTTGGAGATGGGAGTAAGTCTAGCATTATAGGACGAGGTACTATCGAGTTACCTGGTTTTCCTAAGCTAGAAAATGTTTTGTACGTCAAAGGTTTGAAAGCAAACCTTCTCAGCATTAGCCAGCTGTGCGACACTAACTTTGCAGTAAAGTTTGACCGGGACGCGTGTAAAGTCTATAATAAAGCCGGTAAACTTTTGATGCAAGGGGTGAGGACCGAGGATAATTGCTATGGGACTGAGCCCACATCCTCACTTGTCTGCAACAGCGCCACGATCACTCCTATGGATCTATGGCACCAACGTCTAGGTCACGTGAACGTTAGAGATCTCAATCGTTTATCTAAAAAGGACCTAGTACGTGGCTTACCATCTCTTGGAAAGTCAACTTCGACCGTTTGTGGACCCTGTCAGTTGGGAAAATAAATTCGTAGTCCTCATAGGAAGTTACATTCCATTACCACCTCTCGTGTTCTAGAGTTGATTCACATGGATCTTATGGGTCCCACTCGTACTGAGAGTCTAGGTGGTAAGAGGTACATCCTCGTGATGGTAGATGATTTCTCCAGATACTCCATTGTAGGTTTTCTGAGAGAGAAATCCGATGCTGTAAATTTCTTAACGACCAAGTGCCGTGTCCTGCAAAATCAACACGGTGTCACTATTAACAGAATACGTAGTGACAATGGCACTGAATTCAAGGAAGCAAAGGTGGATTTGTACTGTGATAGCCTTGGGATCAAACATGAGTTTTCTGCTGTGAGAACTCCTCAGCAAAATGGGATTGTTGAGAGAAAGAATAGAACGATACAAGAGATGGCTAGATCTATGCTTCTAAGTCGTAAAGTTTCTAGGAGCTTTTAGGCAGAGGCAGTGTCTACTGCATGCCACACGATGAATAGGGTGTATCTGCATCCACACACACTTCACACTCCTTATGAGTTGTGGACTGGCAATAAGCCCAACCTGGCATATTTTCGTGTCTTTGGGAGTAAATGCTACATCCTACGGGATAGAGAGCAATTAGGAAAGTTCGACTCCCGAAGCGACGAGGGAATATTTCTAGGATATTCATCGAATAGCAGAGCGTACCGGGTTTTTAACCTGAAGAGCTCTAAGATTATGGAATCAATAAACGTCACCGTGCAAGATGACGAACCTCCGACGGTTATTGATCCTAACCTTCAGTGTGAGGATGAGGATTGTTCTGACAGTGATTTACATGTTCCTCTCTCACACTCTGTGGACCCTACTCCTGTGTTAGGGGACACACCTGCTTGGGTTCGCAAGAATCATGACCCTTCTGCCATTGTTGGTGATCCCACTCTAGGGGTCAAGACTCGTGCTCAGCTAGAGAACGTTGTTAGCCATCTTTGCTACACGTCCAAAGTCGAGCCCAAGAACCATAAAGAAGCACTCAAGGATGAACACTGGATATCTGCTATGCAGGATGAGTTGCTTCAATTTAAAAAGAATGATGTCTGGGAACTTGTCCCCCAACCTAGTGAGATTAATGTGATAGGTACCCGGTGGATTTTTAAGAACAAAATGGATGAAAATGGTACCATAATCCGAAATAAGGCTAGGTTGGTCGCTCAAGGCTACACACAGATAGAGGGTGTAGACTTTGGGGAGACATTTGCTCCTGTTGCGAGGCTTGAGTCCGTCCGTCTTCTGCTCGCCATCGCATGTCATCTGCGCTTCAAGGTGTATCAGATGGATGCCAAGAGTGCCTTTTTTAATGGCATTCTACAGGAGGAGGTTTATGTGGAACAACCAAAAGGGTTTGAAGACCCTCAGCACCCTGAGCAAGTCTACTATCTGAGGAAAGCCTTGTATGGTTTGAAGCAAGCACCCCGTGCTTGGTACGAGAGGCTTACTTCCTATCTCTTAGCTCGTGGCTTCAAGAGAGGGGGAGTAGATATGACGTTGTTTGTCAGGAGAGATGACGGTGCTATTTTGGTTGCCCAGGTCTATGTGGACAACATAGTCTTTGGATCCACATGCTCCCATCATGCTCACCACTTTGAGGAGGAGATGAAAAGTGAGTTTGAGATGAGTATGGTTGGTGAGCTTACATTCTTCCTTGGTCTCTAGGTTCGTCAGCTAGAGGATGGGATGTTCATCTCCCAATCCAAGTATGCTAGAGACCTAGTGAAGAAATTTGGTTTAGACTCCGCTAAGCATGCACGTACACCTATGAGTACCACTACCAAGCTTAGTAAGGACACTTCAGGCAAGGACGTAGAGCAAAACTTATATCGGAGTATGATAGGTAGTCTCCTCTACTTGACTGCCAGTCGTCCCGACATAGCCTTTAGTGTTGGAGTCTGTGCGCATTATCAGGCATCCCCAAAAGAGTCACATTTACTTGCTCTAAAACGTATTATTAAATACGTAAGTGGGACTCTCTCATACGGGATTTGGTATTCCTTTGATACCGATGACCGTCTGTCCGCCTACTCGGATGCCGATTGGGCTGGGGATGTAGATGGATGTAGGAGCACTTCTGGTGGGTGTTTCTATTTTGGTTCTGCTCTTGTCTCCTGGCTGAGCAAGAAGCAAAATTCCATCTCTTTGTCCACTGCGGAGGCTGAGTACATAGCCGCCGGGAGTTGTTTCACACAACTCTTGTGGATGAAGCAAATGCTGGAGGATTATGGGATATCACAGGACACCATGACCATTTCCTGTGATAACACGAGCGCGATACACATATCCCGCAATCCAGTTCAGCATTTGCGCACAAAACACATCAGGATACGTGAGCACTTTATTCGTCAGTTAGTTGAAGAGAAAGTCGTATCCCTGAGTTTTGTTCCTACCGACCGTCAGTTAGCCAATATTTTCACGAAACCTTTAGATGCCCTTAGATTTGAGAGTCTTAGGAAATCTTTAGGGATTTGCACAGTTGACTGAGGGGTTGGTCTATGTCTAGAATAGGATGCTTCTTCATGTTCATATCATATGCTTCCTATTGCTAGTCTGTTTTATATGTACCATTACTTTGTTGTACAGCTTTGTTTTATTCTTTTTGCTTTTTATATTTCTTTTGAAAAAAATACAAAAAGATTTTCCTTTAAGAAAAATTTTGAGAAAAGCACAAAAAGATTTTATTTTTCCAAATTTTTGAAAAAATCCAAAAAGATTTTTGTATTTTGCTTCTTTTATGGATGAGCATGTAAGATAGCCAAGTCACAACTTCATTCCATTTATCCATGTGACTGTTTGATAGAGATTTGAGAGGCTACATCATTTCATCCATGTGCTTTACATTGATTGGAGTCTTTGAGATGTAATTAGTGATATCTTCCTACATGTTTGACTCCTATATCCTTTATTGCACACATGCACGGCTATATTTGATTATTGCACTTGTCAATCTCATGTTGGCTTGCGTGTTTTCATCTCAATCCTGTCTATACAATGTACAATATGCGATAAAACTTGACAAGATTGGAATGCATGTAAAAACCGTTTTGGTGAGACTGTGTGTTTTTGTATAACGGGGAGGGGCTGTGAAAGGTAATCATCTATCCTTTGCGCAAAAGCCACCGTTAAAAAGGACCTAAAAAATGGAGGAATTTTAATATCCGAGGTCCAAAGAGGTTAAAAGAGCCCGAAAAATTTAAAGGCAATAAAAAGCAATTCATGCCAAATATGGGCCACTTAGGTTTCACCATCAATTCTCCAAAGTTTGAGAATTTAGAATGCCTCTATTCAATACAATATCTGAGGGGGTTTGGTTGGAGAATCTAAATGGGTTTGCACTTCCTTGAAAGTCCTGAAAAAGCATAAAATCATTTTGGACGTTATTGGTGTGAAAATCATTTTGAGCTTTGATTTGTTGATTTGATTGAGTCAATATCTTATACTGTCACTCTTTTACACCAAAGGAAGCATTTGAGTTCATTCGCTAGAAATATCCAATATTCATCTTGCACATATGTCATGTTTGTATGCATTGATTTTCCTATCGAATTTGATCACACCACTTCATTTACTCTATCATTGACTTGGTTGCTTTTTGTTTATTCATGGTGTGTTTTTATCCTAGTGACACCCCGCACTTGCTTATTTGATTTATTTCTCTAATTTGTCCATTTGGGGACATCATAAAAAGGGGGAGAAAGAATTATCATATTATGGGGGAGTTTGAATTCTGGGGGAGTTTTTGAGATGTTGCTTATGTTTTTATCATATATTGATATCCATGTTATCTCATTTCAAACTCAATATGTCACGTGGTATTTGCTTTGTCTCATGTGTGTAGGTACGAAGATTGCAGATCTATATGTTGCACACCCTGATGAGAAAAGTTTTGAGATTCCTGAAGAATTAAAGAACAAACGATGAAGACTATTCATTGTACCTTTTCCAGTTTTGGGTTCATGGGAGGGTAGATTTGTATAGGCAATTTCATATTTGATAATTCGGATTTTTTATGTATGTACCGGCATAGACATAGGGGGAGATTTGTAAGGACATTTTTCACATGTCCGAAATGTTTCATTTATTTATGTCGTACGCCGCTACATTTGGCACGTCTCCTCACGATCTCACATGACGGCCTCTATCCGAATTCCGGGAATCAATCATGCATTATCTCCACTAATATGTCCCACATCTTCCTCAACGACTTCACGTTCCAAGATTTTAGGGACTTAATGCAAGTGGTACGCAAGGGAAGTCTAAACAGCGAAAAAAAAGGAACGATAGGAGAGTTCAAGGGCATTTTCGTAATTTCACATCCATAGTTAGAAGTTCTGGTCAACTAGAAAGTTGAATATCTCTCCGCAACGAAGATACTGGAAAAAACGGCACCTCAATCCGAGCTACGGTGAAGGAGTTATGACCTTTTGAAGATAGAGAAAATTCCTTAAAGAATGCTGTTTTTTTTTTGTACGCTGGATAGAATTTTAGAGTTTTAAGAACGTGGGACTCTTCATATTTTTTCCTATAAATACCAACTTCGGGGGAGTTGTTTTGCAAGACTTTAGGAGACTAATTTGAGAGTCCAAATACACCTAGTCTTCATATTCTTGAGTCCCAAGACTCATGTTTTGATTCACACATCATTGCCAAACCTTTGTGAATCCTTTAAGCAACCCAAGAACACAACTTTGGTTTGTTCAACCCTTGTGGAGGAGACCGTTCTTCTTCTTCATTGCAGCCCTACTGGAAAGGGATAATTCCATCTGCGACTACAGAATCCGATACCCGAGGGTAATTCTTAGTCAACTTGTATTTTCATTGTAATCCGATTGTAAGCCGTTCTCTTACAAATTATAGTGAAAATAAATGGTTTTGCCCCTGAGGGGGATTTTTCCTTAATTGCATGTGTTTGAATGTTCTTGCGTAGATTATCAATTTATTCAATCACATACTGCTGCATGTTTAGGGTTTGTTTGTGTTAAAAGGGTTTTATATATAACTTGATCATTTGAACGCGAGCACACACGTTTCTCATATGATCATCAAAACTCTTACTCTATTATGGTAGGACAGAGGATTGATGAATATGGCTACATCTAATTAAAAAATTTAATGCATTTTCTTATGTTCTTATGTGCATATGGATGGCCACTAAAAAAACAAAAACACATATTTTTAATATATATATATATATATATATATTGTAATACCCCGTACTTTTATGGATATTTATTTATGGGATTAATCAAATTAAATGTGAATTGATTGAGAATTAATCCGAATAAAATACTAACGAGATGTGAGTTGGTATTTGATTATAATGTGCATATATGGTAGTATATGAATATTGAAAATATTAAAATTGTCGCGAGACTGAAATACGGCAATTTGGAAAATTTTGTTGGGGCGCGCGTGACAGTCGCGTCAGGAATGTAATTATTTGAATTAAAAAGTGAATTTTATTTTTATAAACCGTATGGTCATTTTGAGTGCGCCAACGAGTCCGGAAGGGTCGAAATAGTCAGAAAACACTAGTCGGGGGTTTAGTTTGGGTCCCGGGGCATTTTTAGGCCAAACCAGCAACCCAAAAGGGTAGTTTGGTAATTTCGGAAATTTGGTAATTAAAACCCACGAAAATCAGACTTTAATTATAACTTATCATTAAACCCACTAACCCATTTTCAACCCCAATCTAAGTAGTGGGCTACGGGAGAAGTTAAGAAAATATTTTTTAACTTGCCAAAAACCAACCCCCACCTCCATTGTCACCTTGTGAGAAGAACTTGGAGAGAGAGAGAGAGAGAGGAGAATTCTGCAGAGAGAGAGAGGAATTAAACCATGTCCAACCAACAACAAATATGAAGAACGTAAGGAAAGTGATTTAGTTACAATTAATTCCATGAATGTGTTCTTCCATGTTTAGGTAATTATCGAATTTTGACTTGGAAGATTGATATAGGCCTATGAATTTGAGGATTAAAACTATGAACCATGTTAGGAATTGCATGTAGACAAATTCTGGACGAATTATGAATTCAAATTATAACCCTTGATGATCTAAAAACGGATTTAAGAAGAGATTTATTATTGTTCTTGAAATAAATAGAAAACTAGGGTTCTTGATGAAGTTTTGATCCAAATAAAGCCCTTGGTTGATGATTTAATGGTTTTAGAACGTTAACAATGTTGTAGGATGGTTGTATGATGATATTATAACGTTAAATTAGAGTTACATGCATTGTAATGGAGTTTTCGGATGATTTGAGGACTGCAAAACGAAGCAATCCGTAGCCTACCTGGTGCGATCGATCGATCGACATTCATCAGTCGATCGATCGACCACCATCGATCGATCGAGGTTCAAGGTCGATCGATCGACCTTCCCAGAATGAGTAAAATTTTCCTAGTTATATTTTAATGATGTTAACCCTTAGAAAATTATCATTGGAGACTTTATTAATATCCTTAGACTTAAGGAAGACCAGTAGGTATGGTTATAAAATTTGGACCTTAATTAGAATTCAATTTGAGGAATTATTCTAAAATCTAATGAAATTCGATGAGTGAGATAATATTATGGTTAAAAGAGTAAATTCGAATAATTTGATGAAATGAGGTTTGGGGCAGAAGTAAGGATCTTAAGAATAATGATAATTGTGGATTAGGATATGAGTAACTATTACGATGTGAGAACAAGTGACGGCTTAAATATTTATATTAATGGATATTTGGGAGATATTGCGGAGTAAAATATATAAGTGTGATTGGAACCAAATAATATTTGTGGATTAGGACGCGAGTGACTAATCACGTTGTGAGAATAATTGATGACTTAAATACATACTAACCGAATATATGAAAGGTGTAAAATTATAAGTTGGTATAAGAATGAGAAGTATACCACTAATAAATTATGGTAATTACTAAGATGTGTGCATGGTTAGTATATGTATATGATTTTATGTGTATGACATACCTACCATACTTGATATCACGGGAGGTTTACGTTCGCTTAGGGCCTTCTAATCCTTGTGTGTCCGGATTTAGATTGGTACCTAGAGGACATAGTTCAAGAGAATGACTTATTTGTGAGTTAATAAGTTAGCTGACTATGGAGCGTAGGTATGTACGTGACCATGGATATGTTGAATTATGTTCGCCTCCATTTTTGTGTTTTGGTGCTTATTCTAACAATTCCTGAGAGATTCGGAATTTGTAATCCTCATGTACGTGATGTACCGGGATGGATAGCAGAGTGTGTGTGCACCGCAGCTTAGCCTCGGGGTGCTTGTATTGTATATTTATGATGTGAATAATATACGGTTGAATGAACGGACTTGTCATGTTTAATTATGAGAATAATTTATAGTAACTCCTTAATAAGTTAAATAAGGAAATAACCTCCTGTAAATGGTAATGCTAATAAGTGAGAATCCGAGTTTAAGTAAAGCTATCTATTTAAGTGATAACATTGGAAATTCATATTGTGAATCGAGTAGTTGGGTTAGAACTTATGACGGTTTAGTTAGATATAAATAACACATGAATGGGTACAGGAACGTTAGGAGTGCACAGTTAGACGAGAGGTGAGTATTTCATGTGAGAGCACGTCCTAACATGTATTTTGCATTCATTGTTTTAAATGTTATTAAAGCACTTGCTGTTTTTAAAATACTCTCTACTTTCGGGCTCTGACCCGTTTGCTTTCAAATCTATTTTTGTAAAAACCTTTTTAGGTGCCCAGCCACAAGGACACCATGCATAGGATTTCTATTCAGGTGACGAGCTGTAGCTGTTGTGGAAGTTACAGGGCTTTGCTAGTAGACGCCTCTTTCCTAGTCTTGACTCCATATTCAGTTTCATCATTGTAGGGCATGTCGCCCATTTCTTTAGAGACATTTTATATTTCAGTTATTCAGACTTTGGTTTGCATTTAATTCAGGATGCAGACTTGTTTTATTGATTCCCATATTGGGATTCTGGTGAGGAGTATTTCCTCCAGACTTATTATTATTCGTTGGTTATTCTATTGCTTCTTTATGGTGAATGGTTATGTTATTCTTTCATAATTCTTTTATTGCATGTTAATCAGATTTAATTTAAAATTTGACAACTTACTTTTTAAATATTAGGTGGTTAGAAATCATTAAAATGTTTTCGACAGTGATGCTATTAACTGAACCAACTTGGCATTTTGTATTAATTTTAATAAAGGAGTAGCTACCCGGTATTTAATTAGTCGGGGTGTCACAGGTGGTATTAGAGCATCAGGTTCTAGTGTCCTTTAGGATCTGTACGGCTTATTATGTTTTCGCTGAGCTTTCTTTGATATAGAGCCTTATGCTTAGGATTGTTGATATCTTTGGTGAGATTTTGTTCCCAAGCTATGATGTATATGATAGCGAATCATATTGCAATCGGGTGTATTCATGTGCCGAACAATGTAGTACGTCAGGCGAAGACAGTTGTGTGGACAGCCGGAGGCAAATATTTATTGAGGTTAATTAATTTATTTAAAGAAGGATGACCGTAGTTGAAGTCACCGATATTATGGCACGGAAGTCCTGGATGATATAGAAGGCTAAGGTGCGACTTGAGACTTCCAGGTATAGCTATAGTAGGAATGGGGTCAAATTAGACACATCCAACAAGGTTGGAATGGGAGAGACAGAGTTAGGTGTAACATTGAAGAGAACCAGCAGTAGTAATACTCGAAAGGCAAAGACGGCATGTGCTAGCCAAACGAACGCAATGTATCCAAAGGCTTGGACATATGTCGGAGTATGGCCAATCGAGAGTGAAAATTTGAGGAAAAAATTTTCTTGTCCCGTGACAGCGGAGTTTCAATGGGGGAGAACAATCACCACACTTATAAGTGGAATATGACATCGAGAGAAGGCGTACACGAATGATTTGACCATAAGTTCCTTGATCAGATGTTTAGGATGAAAATCGAATGTCGTTCTGAACTCACCCGAGATATCCGGACAGAGGTCACCTTGTGAGAAGAAATATAATTATTTAGTGAGCCCTACACCGGGTGAAGTAGGTAAAACGGAGAAGAGGATGTTAAAGGGAGAAAAATACAAGAAGAATTGTTATCTCTTATGGGAAATTCTGTTTGGATGATAAATACAGATAGTAATAATATCGCGTGGTGTAAATTTGGAGGTAAATGTTCCCTTGGGTAGGGAGATACAAAAATCGAAGAATTTTTATAGAATAAGACTGGGAAAATGGTGTTGGAGAAACACCACAAGGAGGAATACCCAACGGAGAAACCGTTAAAATAATTTGATAGCGGAATTACTACCGAGCGATGGAAATTTCATTAAGAGATGTGGAAAACTAGTAGTGTGTTCCTTAGGTACATCAAGCTAAGGGAAAAATGGAGATAGTCTTCAGAGCTGAGACTACCAACGTCCGAGGAAAGGACCACTTTAACATGGTCAGGGTGACCGAAAATAAGTGGAGTATGTGTAGAGGTACTTTGTGGGAGTGAAAACCCGTACATTATATATTTTTCCCGATACGAGAGTAGGGATCAAGGTATTGTGCCTGGCGAGGGCAACAGTTATTGAAATATCCGGTTTGGGACAGACATGTGTGGTAAGTCCAGGAACCATTTGAGCAGCCGGGGCGATTATTAGGATAGAAGTATGAGTTATATACTCAGATGAGGATGCATGTTATTTGTGGCATGAATGAGTTACTACATTTGTTACAATTGTATTTTCACTTGAGAGTCGAGTTTAGTGACTATATCAGTAAGTTTATTATATATAAGAACATTTTCCCTGATAGTGTGGGGGTTTCTTTTATTTTCATCCGCGGAGGATGAATGGGTATATTAATAGCGGTTTACGCTTTATCGAAATTACTCGTTTTAGTGCTGTTTATACGAGTGTGATATGATCTTAATTATTGTTTTATATATATGATTATACCGATAGTGTGCTGGTATTGCAAGTTTATTGGTATTACTACATCGGGGTAGCATGTTTTGTTCTGGCGAGGCCCCATCTGTTAGAGGGCCGGGCTCAAAATTGTACTATTATATATATGTGTATATATATATATATTGTTGTGATTTCAAAGGCATAATGGTCTCGGATACTTAATCCTAGTATGCGCGGAGATTTAAATGATATGATTAGTATGTAGTTTATTTACTAGTTAGCAAAACCGTTTAGCTGGTTATTGTAATTACCACTCAGGATGTCATAATAAGTATAGTGCATTATTTTATCACCCGTTAGAGATTTGGAAGTTTATACTCATCGTTGTGTGTCGGGGGACGGGAATGTGAGGGTCTCAAATATCTCGCATGTTGTATATGAAATGTGATTTCCATCACCGTAAAGAGAAAAGTGTCTTTCAGAAGGAGTTCTTTGTTTATGTATAATTGCGAACTAAGATGAAACTTTGTTGTTAAAAGACGAGAGTGTAGGGGTACATATTATGGACAGGGCTTAACGGATTTCGATGACCAACAATGTTAGGTAGTATTGTATCGGGGGGTTCCTTGTTTGGATTTCGCTTTGCGAGACACCCCACGCATGAAACTTAGCGTAAGGTTGGTAGTAAGGAAATGTGTGGCCCTTCGTTCATGATTTGGGATACCTCTATCGTTATGGGAGTACGTAGTTATAACGGGAAGTTACAAGGAGCAAATTATGATGTACGGCCATTAGAGCCAGTTATTAGTAAATTACGATATCAGTACTAATAATGTTGGTTTTGTCACGGCGTGTTAAAGGACGCATTGAGGATAAGGAGGATTTAGGATTTCTAATTCAGAAGCGATTGAGAACGCCCAAGTGGTATAGCACCGTTCTATTTACAGTGACAATAAAGAGTTTGGGATTTGTATGAAGCGTATATAATGTTTAAAAACCGTATGGTTGGATTGTAAGGGGCGTAGACATCTTGACTTGCTAAAGTGTAAATCAAAGGAAGAGGGAACATGGACGGGTGAGATTATTACTTATGAGATTAAACGTCATAAAAAAAGGTGTAAGTGAATATCATGTGTAGTCAGTGTAGCACGTTCAAACTTGGAGAAAAGGCAGTAGAAAGCCATTTAATAAAAGGATATCTCTTGAGAAGGCGAATAAATTATTATGAGCAATTTGGAGTAGAGTTTAGATCAACCGAATGTTGAGGGTGCCTCAAGAGTAAATAGAGTGAGAATGTCAATCAGGTATAAAGTCCAGATATGCACAAAGTGGTGAAAAGTGTAAAGGTCCAAACTTTTGGTATTCGTCGGGAGAATAAGATCATTAAGTATCATTTAACGGGGAAAATTTTATGTGAATATCGACATTGAAAGAGGTATAGTAAGTAGTAGAACAGTTGGGGTTAGATGATCAACCAAATAATTTTGTATCAAGACGACGATTCCAAGAATGGGAGGGTCAAGTTGGAGAATTTTCTTGAGAGGTAGCCAACTTATTGATAAGTAATGAGTTCCTTCGATTATGTGGGACATGTTGTCCAGAAGGAGAGAAATTGTTATATACTTGGGGTGATTTACACTATTAGATAGTGAACACGCCGGTACGTGGTTCGACGTAGTACTATTTAGAACTGGGATGAGATCCCCGAAATCCACCTTTAACGTGGGGTAACAAGAAGTAGAGGAAATACGTTTCACTTGGACTAGGCTATATCACCTATGGCCCGAGGTGTAGGCTCAAGGTGATTGGCGACTGGTGGGCTGTATAAAAGAATGTTGAATTCATTTCGATATTTTTATTTTCCAAATCAAGAAACTAGTAAGCAAGGTACATTGTGGTAATGGGAAGAAGATATTATCTAATAGTAGAGCTGGGTGGAACCACCCGTATCTATTTTATTGTGGACAAGGTGCTTACAAAGGTTTGTGTGACACCAACAAGCTGAAGCGGTTTTCCCTTGTGTAAAAGTCACAACGTCGAGATATTTCAAGGAATGGACAAGCGTAGTCAGATGTGTTATTGATTCATCCCACGATGTGAGTTTGGAGTTTTGATAAACGCGGGAGTTAGTAGTGAGGTGCGAACTCACAATACTAATAAAAAATAATGCGGCTAATGATGTATAGGCTATTTTTATTCGAATGAGGTTTAATAAGAGCACAACGTGAGGTGCATTTATCGAAGATTATTCTGATAAGGTATCAAGTATGTTAAACAAGCTTATTGTGAAGCGAGGGTTTTAGTGATTTGGGCTTTTCTTTATAATTGTTTTGAATACTGGAGGATACCTAATTTTTCCAGGTGTGCCTTACTTATCCGAATTTTGGGACGAAATTCTGTTATTAGGGGGGAAGTATGTAATACCCCGTACTTTTATGGATATTTATTTATGGGATTAATTAAATTAAATGTGAATTAATTGAGAATTAATATGGATAAAATACTAACGAGATGTGATTTGGCATTTGATTATAATGTGTATATATGGCAGTATATGAATATTGAAAATATTAAAATTGTCGCGAGACTGAAATACGGTAATTTGGGAAATTTTGTTGGGACGCGCGTGACAGTCGCGTCAGGAAGGTAATTATTTAGATTAAAAAGTGAATTTTATTTTATCAACCGTATGGTCATTTTGAGTACGCCAACGTGTCCGGAAGGGTCGAAATAGTCCGAAAACACTATTCGGGGGTTTAGTTTGGGTCCCGGGGCATTTTTAGGCCATACCGGCAACCCAAAAGGGTAGTTTGGTAATTTCGGAATTTTGGGAATTAAAACCCACGAAAATTAGAAGTTAAAATCTGATTTAGTCTTTACCCACTAACCCATTACCAACACTTAACTGATTAGAGGGCTACGGGGGTTTCATGAGAAGTTAAGAGAAGTTCCCAAAAGAGAAAACCTTAACCTTCATCTTCAACCTTCAACCTTGGGAGAAAAGGAGAGAGAACAGCCTTCATCAATTCAACACCAAATTCAGAGAATAATCTAAGGCAAGTGGTTTAATTACGTTAATTTCAAGCGAATGTTTCTTCCATGCTTAGAAATTGATATAATTGCATTATATTGGGAGACTTGTAAAAACCCATGTAATTGGAGTTATAAATTCATGTTTTGATAAAAAGATTGCATGTAGAATTATGTTTGGACGAATATATTGTTAGAAATACTTCTTTCATATTACAAAAACGGATTTAATTGTAGATATTGATGACTTTAATTTTCTAGGGTTCATATTCATAAGGGTTGGGGGAATATTGGGAGATTTGATAATTGGGTGCTGTTTAGGGAGACTTGACCCCATAAATATGTTGGTTTTGTCACGGCGTGTTGAAGGACGCATTGAGGATAAGGAGGATTTAGGATTTCTAATTCAGAAACGATTGAGCACCCAAGTGGTATAGCACTGTTGTATTTACAGTGACAATAAAGAGTTTGGGATTTGTATGAAGCGTATATAATGTTTAAAAACCGTATGGTTGGGTTATAAGGGGCGTAGACATATTGATTTGCTAAAGTGTAAATCAAAGGAAGAAGGAACATAGACGGGTGAGATTATTACTTATGAGATTAAACGTCATAAGAAAAGGTGTAAGTTAATATCATGTGTACTAAGTTTAGCACGTTCAAACTTGGAGAAAAGGCAATAGAAAGTCATTTAATAAAGGGATATCTCTTAAGAAGGCAAATAAATTATTATGAGAAATTTGGAGTAGAGTTCCGATCAATCGAATGTTGAGAGTGACTCAAGAGTAAATAGAATGAGGATGTTAATCAGGTATAAAGTCCAGATATGCACAAAGTGGTGAAAAGTGTAAAGGTCCAAACTTTTGGTATTTGTCGGGAGAATAAGATAATAAAGTATCATTTAACGGGGGAAATTTTTTGTGAATGTCGACATTGAAAGAGATATAGTAAGTTAGTAGAACAGTTGGGGATAGATGATTAACCAATTAATTTTGTATCCAACCGATGATTCCAGGTATGGAAGAGTCAAGCTAGTAAATTCCTTGAGGGGTAACAAATTCCTTCAAATACGTGAGTCATGTTGTTCAGAAGGAGACAAATTGTTATATACTTGAATGATTTACACTATTAGATAGTGAACACGCCGGTACGTAGTTCGACGTAGTATTATTTAGAACTGGGATGAAATCCCCGAAATCCACATTTAGGTGGGGTGACAATAAGTAGTGGGAAATAACGATTCAAACTGAGGGTTGTATCACCTATAACCCGAGGTACAGGAGCAAGGTGACTAACGACTGATGGATTGTATGAAAAAAATTTGGATTCATTGCGATATTTTCAATTCCAAATCGGGTATAACTAGTGAGGTGTATTGTAGTCATGAGGAGGAGATATTACTTATTGGTAGAGTTGGGGGAAAAGCACCCGTATCTATTTATGGTGGACAAGGTGCTTACAAAGGTTTGTGCGATACCAACAGGCTGAAGTGGTTTTCCCTTGTGTAAAAGTCACAACGTCGGGATACTTCAAGGAATGGACAAGCGTAGTCAGATGTGTTATTAATTCATCCCAGGATGGGAGTTTGGAGTTTTGATAAATGCGGGAGTTAGTAGTGAGGTGCGGACTCACAATACTAATAAAAATAATGCGGCTAATGATGTATGGGCTATTTTTATTCGAAGGTTGTTTAATAAGAGCACAACGTGAGGTGCATTTATCGAAGATTATTCTGAAAAGGTATCAAGTATGTTAAACAAGCTTATTGTGAAGCGAGGGTTTTAGTTATTTGGGCTTTTCTTTATAATTGTTTTGAATACTGGAGGATACCTAATTTTTCCGGGCGTGCCTTACTTTTTCCGAATTTCAGGACGAAATTCTGTTATTAGGGGGGAAGTATGTAATACCCCATACTTTTATGGATATTTATTTATGGGATTAATCAAATTAAATGTGAATTAATCCGAATAAAATACTAACGAGATGTGAGTTGGTATTTGATTATAATGTGCATATATGGTAGTATATGAATATTGAAAATATTAAAATTGTCGCGAGACTGAAATACGGCAATTTGGAAAATTTTGTTGGGACGCGCGTGAGAGTCGCGTCAGGAATGTAATTATTTGAATTAAAAATGAATTTTATTTTTACCAACCGTATGGTCATTTTGAGTGCGCCAACGAGTCCGGAAGGGTCGAAATAGTCTAAAAACACTAGCCAGGGGTTTAGTTTGGGTCCCGGGGCATTTATAGGCCAAACCGGCAACCCAAAAGGGTAGTTTGGTAATTTCGGAAATTTGGTAATTAAAACCCACGAAAATCAGACTTTAATTATAACTTATCATTAAACCCACTAACCCATTTTCAACCCCAATCTAAGTAGTGGGCTACGGGAGAAGTTAAGAAAATATTTTTTAACTTGCCAAAAACCAACCCCCACCTCCATTGTCATCTTGTGAGAAGAACTTGTAGAGAGAGAGAGAGAGAGAGAGAGAGAGAGAGAGAGAGGAGAATTCTGCAGAGAGAGAGAGGAATTCAACCATCTCCAACCAACAACAAATGTGAAGAACGTAAGGCAAGTGATTTAGTTACAATTAATTCCATTAATGTGTTCTTCCATGTTTAGGTAATTATCGAATTTGGCCTTGGAAGATTGATATAGACCCATGAATTTGAGGATTAAAACTATGAACCATGTTAGGAAGTGCATGTAGACATATTCTGGACGAATTATGAATTCAAATTATAACCCTTGATGATCTAAAAATGGATTTAAGAAGAGATTTATTATTGTTCTTGAAAGAAATAGAAAACTAGGGTTCTTGATGAAGTTTTGATCCAAATAAAGCCCTTGGTTGATGATTTATTGGTTTTGGAATGTTAACAATGTAGTAGGATGGTTGTATGATGATATTATAACGTTACATTAGAGTTTCATGCATTGTAATGGAGTTTTGGGATGATTTGAGGACTGCAAAACAAAGCAGTCCGTAGCCTACCTGGTGCGATCGATCGATCGACATTCATCAGTCGATCGATCGACCACCATCGATCGATCGAGGTTCAAGGTCGATCGATCGAACTTCCCAAAATGATTAAAATTTTCCTAGTTATATTTTAATGATGTTAACCCTTAGAAAATTATCATTGGAGACTTTATGAATATCCTTAGACTTAAGCAAGACCAGTAGGTATGGTTATAAAATTTGGACCTTAATTAGAATTCAATTTGAGGAATTATTCTAAAATCTTATGAAATTCGATGAGTGAGATAATATTAGGGTTAAAAGAGTAAATTCGAATAATTTGATGAAATGAGGTTTGGGGCAGAAGTAAGGATCTTAAGAATAATGAAAATTGTGGATTAGGACGTGAGTAACTATTATGATGTGAGAACAAGTGACGGCTTAAATATTTATATTAATGGATATTTGGGAGATATTGCGGAGTAAAATATAGAAGTGTGATTGGAACCAAATAATATTTGTGGATTAGGACGCGAGTGACTAATCACGTTGTGAGAATAATTAATGACTTAAATACATACGAACCGAATATATGAAAGGTGTAAAATTATAAGTTGGTATAAGAATGAGAAGTATACCACTAATAAATTATGGTAATTACTAAGATGTGTGCATGGTTAGTATATGTATATGATTTTATGTGTATGACATACCTACCATACTTGCTATCACGGGAGGTTTACGTTCGCTTAGGTCCTTCTAATCCTTGTGTGCCCGGATTTAGATTGGTACCTAGAGGACATAGTTCAAGAGAATGACTTATTTGTGAGTTAATAAGTTAGCTGACTATGGAGCGTAGGTATGTACGTGACCATGGATATGTTGAATTATGTTCGCCTCCATTTTTGTGTTTTGGTTCTTATTCTAACAATTCCTGAGAGATTCAGAATTTGTAATCCTCATGTACGTGATGTACCGGGATGGATAGCAGAGTGTGTGTGCACCGCATCTTAGCCTGGGGTGCTTGTATTGTATATTTATGATGTGAATAATATACGGTTGAATGAACAGACTTGTCATGTTTAATTATGAGAATAATTTATAGTAACTCCTTAAGAAGATAAATAAGGAAATAACCTCCTGTAAATGGTAATGCTAATAAGTGAGCATCCGAGTTTAAGTAAAGTTATCTATTTAAGTGATAACATTGGAAATTCATATTGTGAATCGAGTAGTTGGGTTAGAACTTATGACGGTTTAGTTAGATATAAATAACACATGAATGGGTACAGGAACGTTAGGAGTGCACAGTTAGACGAGAGGTGAGTATTTCATGTGAGAGCACGTCCTAACATGTATTTTGCATTCATTGTTTTAAAAATTTATTAAAGCACTTGATGTTTTTAAAATACTCTCTACTTTCGGGCTCTGACCCGTTTGCTTTCAAATCTATTTTTGTAAAAACCTTTTTAGGTGCCCAGCCACAAGGACACCATGAATAGGATTTCTATTCAGGTGACGAGCTGTAGCTGTTGTGGAAGTTACAGGGCTTTGCTAGTAATCGCCTCTTTCCTAGTCTTGACTCCATATTCAGTTTCATCATTGTAGGGCATGTCGCCCATTTCTTTAGAGACATTTTATATTTCAGTTATTCAGACTTTGGTTTGTATTTAATTCCGGATGCAGACTTGTTTTATTTATTTCCATATTGGGATTGTGGTGAGGAGTATTTCCTCCAGACTTATTATTATTCATTGGTTATTCTATTACTTCTTTATGGTGAATGGTTATGTTATTCTTTCATAATTCTTTTATTGCATGTTAATCAGATTTAATTTAAAATTTGACAACTTACTTTTTAAATATTAGGTGGTTAGAAATCATTAAAATGTTTTCGACGGTGATGCTATTAACTGAACCAACTTGGCATTTTGTATTAATTTCAATAAAGGAGTAGCTACCCGGTATTTAATTAGTCGGGGTGTCACATATATATATATATATATATCGAAGTGACAAGTGACATCTTCCATAAACCTTCTTCTGCCTTTTTTAAATCATGTAAAAATAGTTTTTGGTTATAAAATACGTATATTAGTTGATGTCCAATTTTATCCCGAGTAAAGATGAAAGGTTACTTTAATAAAGATGATAGAAGTATGAATATACTAACTGAATGAAATGTTTTATCTTTCCCTAAAAAAAATTGTTCCCTATTTTTCTCATCATGTTATAACACAAGAGCTCAATATAATAAAAAGAAAGAGGATTGCCTCCATGCCACTAGTAACAACAGTTTTTCATTTTTCTTGGTTTTGTTCCTTTTCCCCATTGAAAACAGGTAAGTACATGATTGTTACATTTCCTACGTGTCTTTTTCATGGACTACATCTTCATTGTTCATCAAATATTTGAATTTAAATAATTTAAAAGTCAATATAGTTGGTGCTTATTTTGTTCCTTTCGGATTTATAAAGGATCAATTGTTTGCTTTTGGTCCTTTACTACATATTAGAATGTTTTATGCTTGTTCTTCGTTGTAATTTATATGTATGAATGAATCAACTTAACTTCTCATTAGGTCTATAGAAATATGCGAATTATTGATTAGTTAGCAATTATTAAACTACATCCTATGATATTATTTTTTCTTCTTGCTGTATTTTTAAGGCATTTTAGTTTGGTCTTATAAGCTTCCAAATTTTTCTAGTTTGTTTTTCTTTGCTCGTCAAGTTTTAAGCTATATGGATATTTCATGCCTAAAAATTTAAATATAACTATATTTTTGTTTGGTCTTATATGCTTTCAAATTTTACTATTTAAATTTTGTGGGCGAAAATTCTCGTATAGCCATTTTTTGTTGCAACATGAAGTTACCAAATCATACAATATTAAGACTGACACAATAGGTATTCAACTTTGGAACTTGTACTTTTCTATGTTTTAATTTTTGTATTTTAAGTTTTTAAATTATTTTCAACGAAATTTTAAAGTTATCACAATTAACCCTAGAGTTTTAATTAAAAGTGCATAAATCGACAATTACGTTATTTTTATTAATTTACGACATGAAGATCCATAATGATTATTGTGATCAAATGTTCACAAATTATTAGTTGTAAATGGGATATAGTTTCTTATAAGCACTATTGAAAATGCATGAATCTGTCATGTTTATATTTGGACTAGAAGATCCAACAAAATACACCCAAAATCAAATCTTGATTTATTTTTTAACTTGATCCAACTGAAAAGAACTAGAAGGGAAACTGAGTACAACCCCGCTAATGAGAATGGGCGACACATGACCGAACTAAAATATATGTACCAGGATGAGAGAAGCATCTAATTTCAATGACCCGCAACTTCCACAACAGCTGTAGCTCGGCAAACCATCCAAGTATCCAGAACCAGTGTCCCTGTGGCTGGGCACCTGTACTAATATATATATATATATATATATATATATATATATATATATATATATATATATATATATATATATATATATATATATATATATATATATATAGAAAAAAAGAAAAGAGATGCAAGAAATTTGTCAGAGCCCAATGTGTAAAAATATTTATTATAAAGTATTTAAAACTGCATTAAAGCAAGTATTATATGCATGTTAGTTCGAACTCTCACATGAGATTCTCACCTCTCAACTAGTGTGCACGCCTAACGTACATCTAATCCATCCTAGCCATCTGACACACTTCTAACTAGGAAAAGGCTTATCCTTCTATTTACCCCTCGTAGTAGTATTCCGTATTTGGTCTCAACATTTATCATTTTAAATAAGTGTTATCACACTAAAGTTAAGTATTTACTATTTACGTTATTGAAGATTTCACTCTCTTAATAGTCTGCAATTATCTCGTTGTAGATATACCATAAACATACATATATATATATATATATCCCTCACTATTATATATATATGTATTAACACAATCTTAATAGCCTACAATTATCGCATTGTAAGTATAACACAAGTATACATATATATCCACCACTATTATATATATATATATATACTAACACAACACCCCAAGGATACATCTGTAGTGCATTGCATACTCTGCTATCATGTCCCGGTACATCTCGTACTCAAACAAGGACTATCGATTTGAAAATCTCCCACGAACCATATAAACAAATCACACATATTGGCGGCCAACATAGTTCACATACATATGGGTCACGCACATACCCACGCTCCCATAGTTAGCTGACTTATCAACTCACAAATATGTCTTCACAGTCCTATGTTCTGAGATACAAGTCAAATATCCTCCCAAAGGTCACTCAGGATAAGACCGTCTCTACACAACCCCCCGCGATAGCAAGCAGCTAGGTATGTCATACACAAAATATATCAAATATAGGTATACACACAACCCATCAAATCAAAAGGTATACACACAGACCAAATGTCATATTCCATACGTAGTATTACCATCACTAAATACTATTAACGTATTTTAAATTACGATATTCCTTCTCTCGTCATATATATAAGGACAATATGTCACCCGAAAACCCTTAATACATAATCATAAGAAGTCCCAAACGTAACCACTAATTTTTATTCTTATAAGTTCCATATCGCTAGAACTAATATCGTAAGTATTTATCACTTAATACTCTCAACGCATTTACAATTACGATTATCTCTCTCTCTCTCTCTCTCGTAATAATTAAGGTAAACTCACCATCCCTAATGTTGAAATCATTACACCTAAACAACTCCCAATAATTCTGCACAATTTTGGGTTCATCGGACACTGGTTTTCCTCACTTAAATTAACCGTTTACCAAAATAGGTGCACAAATAGGAAATTCCCTAAAAATTAGAAATCTCGCTCGAACCAGAAGAGCATCTCGCTCGAACGACTTCCAAGTGTCGCTCGAACGACTTGGTGCGACAACCCTATCTCGCTGGAATGACTTCGCGCGAGATACTAATCTCGCTCGAACGATACCATGTGCCCGACATCTCGCGACCTGGGCTGTTTTCGTCTTCAACCTTAGACATCCTCATTTTTCAACCCTAAAACCTCAAAAATATCATCCCAAACTCCAATCAATCAGTCCAAAATCGAATCCTAACATTTGTAAATTAATTCTAACAACTTAGATTCATTAAATCATCCATATAATTCGAAATCCCCAATTTATTATCAAGAACCCTAGTTCTTAAATTGATATCCATAACTTCTAAATTAAACCCAGATTTGTTTATAAAAATCATCATAATTTCGTAGGCATCATTTTATCTACATATGGGATTCAAATTCTTATGAAATCAGCCCTAGTTTATGATATAGTTCTCCAATTTCACCCAAATTAACTTGCATAACAAAGGTTTATTAACCTAAACTAACATGAACACAATTATCGCTAAAGAAAGCAAGAAATAAACACTTGCCTCGATTTCGAAGGTCTGATCCATTGGTATTGTGGTATGGATGCGCTCCTCGCGTTTCGATCTACACGATGGTGGTGGTGATTGTGCAAGGTGGTGTAAATTGACTCCCCTTCTTTGGAATTTGTTCACCCTCACCCACTGTGGCTCTCCCTTGATTTTGATATCTCCTAACCCTAATTGTCCCCAATTAGCTGATATAATATTTCTCCAATTTTCGTCCATATAATTTCCCCAAAAATCCAAATTACAAAACTACCCCTACCGGGTGCCGGCTTGGCCTAAAAATATCCCGAAGTCCAAATAAAATACACGGGTAGAGTTTTCTGACTATCTTGACCCCTACAGACTCAACGGCACATTCGAAATGATCATACAAGTTACTTAAAATAATTTAGCTTTTTATTCCACTTATTTAGTCCTGACATGACACACATGCGTGTCCCGACTTAATATACCAAACTGTCGTATTTCTCTCTCACAACAAGTTATATAAAATCGTCATTCCATATTACTTATTCTCACAGTCATATTAATAATTACTAACTTCTCTTCGCGCTAGTAAATATTCCATTTTAATCCGAATTAATAATTAATTCTCACATTTTAATTTAATTAATCCAACAGTAATAATAAATCACAAAATTATTTAAATCCTCAAAAATACGGGGTGTTACATACTTCCCCTCTAATAACGGAATTTCATCCCGAAATTCGAAAAATAAGGCATTTCTGTTAAGGACAACTCCGGGTATTTACCTCACATCTCATGTAATCTACGCAATACCGTCCATACAGTACATCACCAAATACCTTTAATAATGAACACCTCACTACTGTTATAATTTACTATCCAAGCCTTACCATTTAAGTTTCACCACTTACATTTTAGATAATTACTATCTAACCTCCTACTACTCGCACTAGCAGATTTTCAGTATTTAGATATATACGAAATTGTCTTACTACTATGTTTCATCAGTAGTATATTCTTGCTTGTACGGTATATACTTTACACACAATATCTAAATGACTTTTAACTCCTAGTATTTTAAATTTATTTATTAAATGCAATATCTTTTTCAATTAATGCTCATTTTAACTGTCATATTGATAGTTTCACCATTGAAACTATGTATCTTGACGAGTATTAAATTATCTTTTATATGATGTTTAATTTGAACCCTTTTCTCATTCCAATCATTAACTATATATTGGAGTCGTAATAATGTGCAGAGTCTGAAAAATTAAACCTCTCATTTTCATTGAAAAAAAGTTCGAGTAATATATATATATATGTGTGTGTGTGTGTGTGTGTGTGTGTGTGTGTGTGTGTGTGTGTGTGTGTATTTGGTACTAGATTTAATGTTCCCTAATATTTTAATCCTTTATCAAACTTTAACTTTCGACATATCTGTAACAAATATGTTGGGAATATTTTTCAATATGACAAAAATTATAATACGACAATCCCTTGTTATATAATGGTGCCTTAATATAACACTATGGACTTCACATTATTCTACAATAAATTTTAAGACCTCAACTACAAATTTGTTGTGATGCTTATACAAGTTCAAATTTTGGAGTTTATTACTATATGCCCTTAATTAAAATTAATATTTGTAAATAGGCCTCATACATAAACTTCTCACGTGCATCAACTAGTGCGTGAAAGTTGTTATTTGAGTGACCTTTATAATTTCTCCCTAGATATCTAGCATCCAAGATGTAATTCCCCTCTTAGTTGTCATTTTCTTAGTGTTAAATACAATTAAATGTTCCATAATGTTTTTTAACTGCACAACATATGAACAAACCCAATCCAAATTTATATGTTGTTTCATCCCCTCTTTTCTTCATCCAATTGCTTTTTTTTCAAGAATTGATTATAACCAACTTATCTGTTCAGGGCTGGAGAATCAGTATGACATTGATTGGTTATATTTAGAAGAAAGGCCCCAAGGGTAACCACATACTTACTAAGGTTGTTAGTTTTATCTCTATTTTGTACAAACTAACCTTATATGTTGTGTACATTTTTTCTTTTGTACAGAAAATTGGAGCAGTACTCAACAGTCACTAATAACTTGGATTATAGTCCTTTCGGTGATCCTTTCAACTCTGATCAATACCTACTTCCACAACAAAATAATCAAATTCTCTTTGATTATGAACCACATCAACTTTAACAACTAAATCATCAAATTTCCATTGATTATGATCAATAGAAATTTTTTCAACAAATAATCAAAATCAGTACCAATTTTCACATCAAGACAATTTCATTCCCCAATTGGAATTCACTGATTTTGAGAATATCGGTACGGGTGATTTGTGTAGCGTGTGGGATGACAATTTTTCATCTATTAGTCAAGATCTTATTCTTGATACCAAGCAAGAACTATTGATGCATACAGAAAATTTGGGCTATTGCACTAATGAAGGAACTTATATGATGGATCCTAAAAACTTTATGAATTCAAACACTAACGAAAATCTAAGTCGACAAAACAAAAGATCGATAACGGCTTCATTTAAACTGCATGAGATCGAAAAGTACTTTAATGTTCCAATAGCTGAAGCAGCCAAAGAATTGAAGGTGGGATTGACCGCGTTGAAGAAAAGATGTAGAAAACTGAATATTATGAGGCGTACTCACAGGAAGATTAAGAGTATGAAGTCTCTCATTAACAATGTTAAGGTATTATCTTGTGTGCATGTTAAGATTCTTTCGAAATGTCATTAAATACTTTATTATTTTTCAGTTATTTCATTTCTCTCTAATAAAAGTGCACCGAATATATGTTTTTGGAAGTCATTTTAATTTAATGTGTTTTTTTTACTTTACGCCCTGAGAAATGCAGGAATTAGACATAACCATTCCTTTTTTAAAAAAATAGACCTAAACCTCATTTCCATAAGGTACAAGAAAGTCAATACACATGTGGGTGGTCAAGTATAATTTATGGAAAATAGAGGGGTAATATCTAATTATAGCATTTTTGTATAGCCCATTTTATTATTATAATTATTTTGTTCTAAATTGCAATTTTAGGAGATGGTATTAACCAGCAAGGTAGAGATGCTGGAAGAGAACAAAAAGATGATGGAGAAGCTAGCCGATTTAGAAATGACAGAGAAAATAAAAAAAACTGAGGCAAGCCTGCTTCAAGGCCAACTACAAAAAGAGAAGGCTCTTTGCTGACTATTGATACTGCTTCATCTTCTTTGTTACTCTTTTAAAATTCTCTAATGGCTGGTATTTTGGGTCTATATTTGGTTTTGAACTTCGTACTATTATCTGTAGTTTTATTTTTTCACTTTAATAACCTTTTGGAGTCTTGCTTTCTCAGATATAGTAGTGCCTAAAGCACAACAACCAAATATAAGTTTTAATAAAGTATGGTTTTAATTTTATTTTTACGTGCCTTAAAGTGAATTTGTGTGTCTTGTTATGGAAGTTAATTATTAACCTTGAATCGAGCTTCATTCTTACAGCAAAATCAATCATTTTGTAATGAGTATATTTATATGGGAGAGGTGTGTTTGATTAGTGCCAACGATCCAACGGATGTGATTTGTTTTCTTGATGATATCTAAGGATTTAAGAGTGTTACATGTCATAAGGAGACTATTATGACGGGGCAAAAAATTTCGGGGGCAATGGAGCATGGCGGCAAATTCCATAAAAGTTTACTTTAATTTCAAAACTTTGGACCATCCATCTCTTCTTATTTCAGGTATATCCCGCTTAAACTAAGCATCTCAAACATTTCAAATACCTGCTGCGTTTCTCTCTCTCAAGATGTCTCACTCCGCCGTTATATATATGTTGCTACACCACCTACCACTGCGAATCACCACGACACCGAAAACCTTTCTCAAATCCTCAAAACTGATTTTACCGGTGAGAGAGATTGAGCCCGAGTGAGGGGGGTATTCACCCCTCCCCTATTCTAGCCAAGCACCAACAAATAAACCCACTTAGTTCATCTACCCAGTGTTAATAATATCATAAATTAATATTTATGGATTTTATATGACTCATGAATGTCGTATGTGATCAGTTTATCTAATAAGAAATATTTTCATATAATATTTTATAGAATAAATTTCTTTTGGCCACTTAGTTTGGGTATTTTGGTTGGTTTCATAATAAGGTAATGGGTTGGATGAGTTTGTTAAATGAATTATCTGAGAATGTAGAAGATGAAAGGTATTTCTTGCTCTATTTTCCTTTTTAGACTAAAACATGTCAGGTCAAGTGAAGACCTAAACATTATATTGATTACAAAAATATAGTCGTTAGGAAGAGAGTTATAAAAGAGAGGGTAAACATACCATACTCTATGCCTTTTTATTTTTATCATTTTTTGAAAGGGGCTTTTCTTATTTTTTGGAAAGGATTTTCCCTTTTTTCATTTCTTCAAGATTGAGCGAGTAACTATAAATCAAATAAGCATGATGCGTGGAATCAAAATTGACAAGTCCCATTTTTAGTGACTTATTTGTGCATCCTTTTGAGCGAAAGTTAATTGATGACTCTGCATTATAGATCAACTTTGGTGAATAGTTGTTTGGTTTTATCTCATCTATCCACCGTGTACCATTATTTTACGAAGATAACTTCATAATTATGGACTACCATTTCCCATATAAAAAAAATACTTTCTCATTTTGGTGTTTCTGCTGAACATACAACATATCTACCGCTTGATCGCTGGGTTAGGGAACATGTGTTGTAGAACAGAGAAATGGTGGGAAGGAAGGCAACTTAACAGGATAGTGGTATGTGGGTATGGGGGAAGACAGTACAAGGGAATAGGTATAGCAGGTAGGGGTAAGGGTAAGGGTGTGGGAGTGAGTGCGTAGCAACAGGGGTTGGTTGTGGGTTTATTTGGGTTTGTGTGCGAGATTATAAAAGGTGTGGGGAGAAAAAAAAAATGTAAAGGATGGAATGTATTGGTTGTGTCGGGCATGCTGAGGAGAGAGGAGAGTGTGTGGGTTTTGCTGAGGGGTGTGTGGTAGTTCTGGTTTGGGCTAGTTTACAGTTATAGAGGAGAGGGATGACTTGATTTAAGATCATATTTTTTTTCGTTTAGATGGGATTTGATTTGGAGGTACTAATAATACACGAAGACTAATTTTGCTAGATTTAAGATCATATTTTTTTCTTATATTATTTTGTAGGTGCTTATATTTTACTGGATTTGATCTCGGATATTTTCATTGGGGGTTCAATGAGGTATTTTGTTGGATTTGATATCAGATATAAAACGGTTAATTTGGTGAAAAACTCTATGATATCATTATTTTGATAATTATATTCTTTATGGAAGCAACTTACAAGGGAAATAAAATTATTTATCTCAATCTCTCAAAAGTAAATAATTAGTTTATTTCTTGCAACTTCTTAGTGGTTGAGGATAAACTTTTTCTAATAGTCAATATTTTTAAACAAATGGATGAAGAACTAATTCAAATCGTGAACTGGCATACTTTCAAAATTCGTTATATTTAGTTTATTTATGCCATTATTTTTTAAACTTTTTTAGCATATAATTTTGGTTAATACGAAACATGTAGATTTGGAGTTTCAAATGTCATTTTTGTTGTGGAATTTAGATATGCCTAAAGATGTGTGGAGACATTGAACATTTTTATCCGCATGAGAGGAAAACATACTCTTATTCTAATAATTTTTGTGGGGACATATTATGTTGTGTGGATAGTTCTATAAATAAATGATATTATGGTCAATTTTTTTAAACTTACACTTTATTTTATCGAGGGATAAAGTTTTTGCCATTTTGTAATTACGTACTTCGAATATTTTTGTCATTTTGAGACAACGTACTTTGAAAATTTTCCTATTTTTTGAAACAAATAGGTTCGTACAATAAGTTATCTCAAAAATTGTTTATCTGTTGCGAACTAAATGGCATTTGTTCTAATCAACAATCTACACTTTCAAAATTTTGTTTGTGCCTTTAGGCACGGGCATACCCTAGTATAAATATGTACAGTATTGCACTTGTGTTGGCTAGTCCACATTTTAAGAGTGCGTACCGAACATGCGTCACCTGGCGATGAGCCCAGAAAGGAGAGAGAGTATGCCTATATTTTAGCCGATAATTTCTACGCTCACCGCAAGGTGACAAATGTTCGGTCCACACTTTTAAAATGTTGGTTGATCCGCATAAGACCAGTAATATATATATATATATATATATATATATATATATATATATATATGTGTGTGTGTGTGTGTGTGTGTGTGTGTGTGTGTGTGTGTGTGTGTGTGTGTGTGTGTGCGCGCGCGCGCAATCATTTGACAAGAAAAGTAAATAATTTAAAACATAAATTTTTTATTCAAAAAAAATAAAACATAAATTTTCAATAATCTATATAAAGTAAAATATATGTTAAATCATTACTTTAGCAAAACAGCTATAAATAATAAATAAATCATTCAATTTGTGTTGTATGAAAAATACGGTAAGCTGGATCATCTAAGATTATAGTTTCTCTGGCTTATATAATAGAATCATTACATTAGTAAAACATCGGTAAGTTATAAATAAACCATTCAATATGTATTATATCTATAGGTAATTGTAGAATTCGTCCAGCTTGATCATTAAAGATTAAAGCTTATATGGCTTATAGAGAAATTGACATTAATGTTAGCCAATTAAAACCATGTTGACACCATGGAGAGAAAATGCTAAAATATAACAATAAGGAACATAATTGTTAAGGCCAAACAAAAACACACAAAAAAATGCACCCTTACCAATTTTTTTATACGATTTCTTTTACAAATCGATGTGGTAAGTGATATTAGAACTTTTTGTTTTTAAAGTCTTAAGCAGTCGGGCAAATTTTTATTTTTTATTTTTTATTTCCATAGATTTGATGAAATTACAGCATTACTCTTTTTTTTAATGCATGAATATGACTTGCATGACAAGAAATGCCTTTATGTGTTTTTATGTATGTTTTTTATGATCTTCTTGTTTTTACTCCATGAGGGCCTCAAATAAATGTTGTGAAAACATGAAAAAGGTGGAGTTCTGGGCTGGAGGATTGTTATTTATGCTGAGCATTCTGAAGGAAGGTAATAATCATTATTTCAGCATCGGTTTCCCATTCAAGGGTGAGGTCAAGGAGGCTATCCTTGTCAGGGGTGAAGTTAGGTGGTTAAGCTCTTGTTTGTGGTATGAATCCACTCATGGTGGAAAGTTCTTCCAGATGAGGCAATGCATAGGGAGGAAAATATGCGTTTACACTTCTTGGAAAGGAAAGAACCCAATTTTCAACATTGTAATCAAGGGGGAGTCATCCAGAGTACAAGTTCAGATCCCGGAGACTTAGCTAGGAACAAGATGGGGATCTGTAGGAGAGGTCTTCATAAATGTTGAACCTAAGGCCCTCAACTACTTAGCTACTGATTAAGGTGTTGCTAAAGGCATGAGGGTAGAGGGTAGGACTTATTTACATGCTACGACGGTGGAGTCATGGCCTACCTCGGCCATCAACATCGCGAATAACACCATGGAAGGTACGAACTTTATTATCGAAGATGAATCGTGTAAATCCATATTAGAGTTCCTCAAAAGAGTTTAAGTTGGGAGATTTTGTGGGAATGAAGGTGAGGCACCAGAGGTAGGGAAAGTCAACTCTTGGGATCATATTCGATGGAAACTAGTAGGTGGTCTTATATTTAAATGACTAGACCCCTCCTCCTTTTTGTTGGTGTTTGGGTCTATGGAAGAGGTTGAAAGGGTGTTAGAAGAGAAGCAATGTAAGTTAGGAGAGGGGATGGTCGTATTTCAGAGGTGGCAACAGTAATTGGGTTTTAATGTTAATTTGCGGATACTTGGCAATAGATGGATTCGTTTAATGGGTATGCCCCTCCATTTGAGAGGGAAAAGTATATAGAGCCATTGGAGAGTTTTGTGGGGGGGTTTATTAGAGTTGATCATGCTACCATGGCAGGGAAGCAGCTTTAGTGGGCGAGAATCTTGGTGCAATGGAAGAGTTATATACCCAGGAGTATCACAATAAGGGTGGGTGGTTGGGAGTTTGTCATACAAATTTGGGAGGAACTGCAGATGTGTTTTAGTCTCGTTGATGGTGCACGGCCATGGAAGGTAGCTGGTAGTTCTTGAGTTCAACAGGAGCGTGTAAAAGGTGTTGTGAACTTGGTAATATCAGGCGGACCGGTCCGGATGTCTGAATTTTTGAATTCTTCCTTTCTTTTGATCTTCGGATTTTGTTGATGACGATGTGATCTTTTCAACTATCATTCTTGTAACGGCGTATGACATATCATATACATAATGATGGACAAATTGTCCTTACAAATCTCCCCCTATGTCTATGCCGGAACAAACATAAAAAAAATCCGAATTATCAAGTATGAAACAATGCCTATACAAATCTACCCTTCCATGAACCCAAAACTGAAAGAGGTACAAATGACTAAGGCTGCATCGTTTGTTCTTCGAATCTTCAGAAATCTCACCGCTTTTCTCATCAGGTGTGCATCATGGGATTATCAAGGATGTACCTACACACATGAGACAAAGCAAATACCAAGTGACGTATCGAGAATATCCATTGAAATGAGATAAACATAAGCACATAAGCATATATATCCATTTAAGATGATATTCTCAGAATTTCAAAACTCCCCCATAATCAGATAATTCATTCTCCCCCTTTTTATGATGTCCCCACATAGACAAATGAGAGAAATAAATCAAGCAATCAAGTACCGGGGTGACACAAGGCATAAAATCACACCATGAATGAACATAAAACAACCAAGTCGGTGATAGCGTAAAAAAAATGGGTGTGATCAAAATTCGATAGGAAAATCAAAGCATACAAACATGACATATGTGCACGATGAATATTGGATATTCCTAACGAATGAACTCAAATGATTCCTTTGGTGTAAAAGAATGGAAATATACGACATTGAATATATCAAATCTACAAATCAAAACTCAAAGTGATTTCTACACCAATAACGTCCAAAATGATTTTCATGCTTTTTCAGGACTTTCAAGGAAGTGCAAACCCGTTTTTCAATCTCCAACCAAACTCCCTCAGATTTATATTTTGAATAGAGGTATACTAAATTCTCAAACTTTGGAGAATTGATGGTGAAACTTAAATGGCCCATATATGGCATGTATTGCTTTTTATTGCCTTTTCAATTTTTTCGGGCTCTTTTAACCTCTTAGGACCTCGGATATTACAATTCCTCCATTTTTTAGGTCCTTTTTAACGGTGGCTTTTGCGCAAAGGATAAAAATCAACTTTCGCAGCCCCTCCCCGTTATGCAAATTATCACACAGTCTCACCAAAACGGTTTTTACATGCAATCCAATCTTGTCAAGTTTTATCTCATTTTATACATTGTATAGACAGGATTGAGATGGAAACACTCAAGCCAACATGAGATTGACAAGCGCAACAATCAAATATAGCCGTGCATGTGTGCAATAAAGGATATAGGAGTCAAGCATGTAGGAAATCTCACTAATTACATCTCAAGAACTCCAATCAATGTTAAGCACATGGATGAAATGATGTAGCCTCTCAAATCTCTATCAAACAGTCACATGGATATATGGAATGAAGTTGTGACTTGGCTATCTTAAATGCTCATCCATAAAAGGCAAAACTCTTTTTGATTTTTCAAAAAATTTATCAAAATAAAATCTTTTTGTGCTTTTCTAAAAAGAAAATCCCTTTTTTTGTAATTTTTTTTTTTTTTAAAATGAAAAAACTAACTAATGATACATGCTAGCAATAGGTAAAAAAAGGCATGATAAACAACCTATGCTAGCAATCAAGGCTAGATCTCAACTGGGAGTAACGGTGGAGTTTTCCAAAGATGGTGACATCTTTTGAACCAACTCCACTAGATCATGTGTAGTCTTGATCAAAAACTTCACTTGCTCGCGAATATGTGCAAACTCTCTATCAAAATTAGCAGGCAAAGTATCATGAGTGGGTGCATGTGCATGAATGTGTGAAGTGGCATGATATGGCACAAGACCCAACTTAGAACAAAATTCCCTAAGATGTCCTCGCTTCTTGCAGTGGGAGCAAACATAAACCGGTCTAGGAAGTAATTTATCAACAATTTTGGGATGAACATTCCTAGACGGACACTCATGAGACTCACTCACAATGGTGGATATAGGCTCGGGAGCATTCTCTAATGTGACTTGAACTTCTCGTGCTTGTTTGAGATCATCCTCAAGATGTGACACACGTGTCGTCAGACTAGACACCATGTTGGTCAAGTCACCTTTTTCCCTTTTAAGCTCATCATTCTCTCCCTTCAACTCACCAAATCGAAGACCTAGGATCGTATTAGACCTTTTTGTTTCCATGGTCTCGATAAACAACTTTCTAAAGGCATTTTGGATCAACCTATCATCACCAATATCACCCTCACTATCACTTAGAGAAGTGGGCATAGCAGCTTTCTTGCCCTCTCTCTTAAGTCTAGTGGGACACTCAAATTTCTTGTTCCCTATCCCATCGCACTCAAAATATCTTATCTTCTCAAGATCTTTCTTTCTTTCTTTTCCACTCTCATCACAACTCTCTCTTTCTCCAAACAATCTTAAATCTCTCTTTAAGGCGGTGATCCTAAGAGTTAAAGCATTATTACGCTTCTTGGTTTCAAAAGACTCAGAGTACAACTCAGCGTAGGCGCGTTGAAGATCACACTCGCTCTTACTTTCCTCATCCTCTCCCTCACTCTCTTTGCTCTCGCTGTCGAGGTGTCCCTGTGAATCAGCACCCTCATCGTCGTGAGGTGCACTAGAAGTACTCACATGACTAGCCATGAACGCGGTGAAGTTACGCTCATGCGGTGACTCATCTCCCGAGTCTACCGACTCGACATCACTGTCGTCACTAAGGGTAGCATTCAGGACAGCTTTTCCCTTTTCTCTATTAAGACGAGTGGCACACTCAAAGGCTCTATGACCCCTACCTTCGCATTCAAAACATCGCTCACTGTCTTTCTTAGGAGGGTCTTTGAAATCTTTCTCATTTTCCTTTTCAGAAATATTTTTCTCAACATTCCTTTTATCATTGAAATTTCCACTTTTCTTGAATTTGAGAATTCTTTTGAAATTTTTTGCAAACAGGGCCAAGTCATCTAAGTCAAAATCACATTCAGACTTGGATTCAAAAACTTTTTCTTTCTTTTTCTGAAAATGAGTCTTTAAAGCAATCCCATTATCCTTAGCCTTAATGGTTTTGGGAAACATGTCAATCTCATAGGTTTGAAGATCTCCTACAAGTTCTTCTAACTTAAGTGATTTCAAATTTCCCAAAGAGTTCAAAACAGTGACTTTAGGAATAAAGCGTTTTGGGAGAGATCTCAAAATCTTTTTAACGACACGCGTGTTATCAATTACCTCACCCAAATTAAAACTAGTGTTAACAATGTCCGACAAGCGTGCAAAAAACTCATCAAAGCATTCGGACTCAGACATGGTGATAGTCTCAAATAGGGTGGCCAAATTTTGTAATTTAGACTCTTTAACAGCGTTCGTACCCTCATGGGTAAGTTGCAGAACATCCCATGCCTCCTTTGACGTGGTGCACGTCATTATGCGTTTGAACTCATCGGGAGTGATGGAACCGGAAATAGCACTCAATCCCTTAGAATTAAAGGAAGACCATCTAAATTCATCTTCGGTCCAAGTCGTGATAGGTTTCAAATTTGTCACGTTATCAACAGTGACGGAGGGAGGTGTCCACCCTCTTTCAACAAGAATCCAAACCCATTCATCAATGGCTTTTAAAGCCGACCTCATACGGGCTTTCCAATAGGCATAATTCGACCCGTCAAAAATAGGCATTTTATAATATGACTTCTCCATTTGAACACACTCTTTTCAAAAATCAATTTATTCAGAAAATTGATATCTTAGAAAAATTTTGCGGAAAAAGGAATACGCGATAGATTAGCGTAACCTGCTCTGATACCAATTTGAAAGAGTTGGCGCTTGCGTTCAATTAAGAAATAATATAATAACTGCCATTTTTAACCCAAATTAACCCTAAGCATGCAACTAGGTGTGATTGAAACAATATGAAATCATGCACAAGATATTCAACACACAAAGTTAAGGAAAAATCCCCCACAGGGGCAAAACCATTTGTATATCACTATAATTTGTAAAAGACGGTTTACAATCGGATTACAATGAAATACAGTTTGACTAAGAATTACCCTCGGGTATCGGATTCTGTAGTCGCGGCTGGAAGAAACCCTTTCCAGTAGGGCTGGCGGCTGGAACTATCCCTGTCCAGTAGGGCTGCAATGAAGAGGAAGAAGCGGTCCACTTCACAAAGGGTTGAACATCAATGGTGTTGTTGGGTTACAAAAAGTGACTCACAAATGTATGGAATTTGTGTGAATCAAGGGTATGAATCAATGGACTCAAATACCATGAAGACTTATGAGTTATGGAACTCAAAAAATTGTGTGTAAGTCTTAAGAAAACCAACTCCCCGATCGTGGTATAAATAAGAATTCATTTGCCCTAAAAATCTGCACACGATCTGTTCGTGGTTATCCAGGGCGGACCGGTCCGGGCCTTAGGCGGATCGGTCCGATGGCGGACCGATTCTTTTATTTTGAGTCTGATTCGGTTCGCATTCGGTCCGGGGCTCACTGGTCTTAAACGAGCAAGGCGGATCGGTCCGGGTCTCAGCGGATCGGTCCAGCTAGGCGGATCGGTTCGTTTTAATATCAGGCGGACCGGTCCGGCTGTCTGAATTTCTGAATTCTTCCTTTCTTTTGATCTTCGGATTTTGTGGATGACGATGTGATCTTTTCAACTATCATTCTTGTAACGGCGTATGACATATCATATACATAATGATGGACAAATTGTCCTTACAGCGAATAGTCCCCCACTGCATTTTTTGGATGGTCTGGAAGGAGAGGAATGCTCGTTGCTTCGAAGGTATAGAGATGGCACCCTCGAGACTATGACATATTTTTCTGAGCACCCTTCTTAGTTTGTATAAGGTGAAGATCTCCGTCACTACCGGGGATTTTCTTGAGTTTGTGGAGGAAGTTCATAATGCATATTAATTGAGTGTTCGTGTCGTAGCCTTTTTTATTTATTTTATCTCTTTCCGTTTGCTTTGTATACTCCCTGTATAAAGGTTCGTTCCCTTAGCGTTTGGCTTTTAATTATATAATTTATTTATTAAAATAATGTATGTTAATATATACGTTTGTAACTCGTAACAACATAATTAGAATTTAATTTTTTATATACATTTGTTCATTGTATATATAAATATATATACACTCTTGTTAGCATTAAAGACCATTGTAAAATGCATCCATCTATTCATCTCCCCTTAATTTATATTCTAACAATCTTTTGTACGAAATCCTATTCATCTCCCCTTAAATTTATACCATTTATTCTCTTTTCTCTCTCTCATATTTGTACAATATATGATACAAATCATTTCTCTTGGCTTTTATAGTGTTGGCAAATATCGTATTTGTATATCTTCATTTTTATTTGTTCACGAACATTTCATGCAAAGTTTAGAAAAAACTAAATAAATATTTGTAAATGAAAATTTGCCAAATCTATCAAAAATAAGTATATGAAATTTCAACCTCTGTAAAATCATATAATAAAAACTTCAATGCATCTTCTTCTGTTATTCGAACAAAAACATAAAAAAATACATATTTTAAGTTGAACAAAATATATAAATTATTTGTATAAATCAATGTGACAAGTAAAACAGCCATAAACCTTCAATTGCGAGTAGCGCCTGAGGAATTACGGCATGGTGGACGTTGTACACACGTCCAAATTGTAACTGCCCCTTCTGTGGTGGGGCTGCTGGGATGAATGGTACGGCAGGCAGTGCTGGAAGGGCGGTGGGGAAAATAGGCCTCTAGGGCTCTTGACGAGCGCCCTGCTGTTGCGGAACCCTTCCCCTATCAGGGCAATCCTAACTATTGTGGCCATTCTTGCCACATATAAAACATTTACCAGTGAAATTTCTCCCTCTCCAGCGCTGCTGGCCAGTACTACCTCTCCGTTGGCCATGCTAGCCCTGCTTAAAACGCTGCTGGTCCTGTTGACCCTGATAGCCATTCCTGAATCCACCCTGCCCCTGTCTGAAATTTCCTGATCGAAAATGCTTAGCGAAATCCCCCTATCGGGAACCCTGGTCACCTTGTCTCGTATGAGTCTGAGTCAATTGTCCCCCACTAGCACTGTCACCCATGTCCTGCCCTATTGGTCGGACTCTCTTGAACGCTTGATTCCTTTCACGTGGAAGCGGTGATCCTGATAATGTAGTAATTCGACATTCAAAACATCCATATACGTCTTCAGAGAAGGATTACCCAATAAATGTTGTCGGATTCTCCAGCTAAGACCATCAATAAAAAGTTGTACCCTCTTCTGCTTTATGCTCACCTCCTCTGGTATGAAATTTGCCAACGGAGTAAATTTCTCCTCATATTCAGTTACCGTACTTCTTTCCTGGGCGATCTCTAAGAACTTCCACCTCATCTCTGTCTTAATGGAAGATGGAAAGTACTTACGGTCGAACCGCTCCCAAAACTCCTGAATAGGCATGCTATCCCTCTCCTGTGCAGTGGTAATAGACTCCCACCACGGTAAGGCTGTCCCCACTAGATTAAAATTAACTAGTATCTATATATGCATATCAGTGCCCTCGTACATCCGTAAATACCGCTAGATGTCCTTCTTCCATTGGCAAGCATCAACGACATCTGAGCTTCCCTAAAACTCAGGTGGATGAGCCGTCTGAAATGCATCTATGACTCACCCCCAGGTAGAAGAAAATGAGTGTGTTTAGTCTGAAGTCACAACCTACGGCTAAGGTGGCACCTGTGGTGACTTCTGAGCAATTGTGGTCAAAGATACGTTAATTACTTGTGCAACAATAGCGGCGAACTCAACAATGTTCATAGTCTCCTATGCCTGAGCTGGCTGCAGCTCGAGTTGTGGCTCTCTGGTGACTCGTGGTGCACGTCTCGGTGACATCTAAAATGAAATAGAATTTCTATTAGCCCACAGTTCAATATATCTCAAAATAGCTGAAGACGTAAATGTGTAATCATGAATGCAACATTCCCAATAGAAGGGCTCTATATCAAAGAGCACTACGCTAAAAACGTAACAAGTCCGTACAGATCCTAAAGACACTAGAATCTGATGATTTGATACCATCAGTGACACCTCGCCTATTCTAATCCTGGGTGATCATTCCATTAATAATTAAACAAGAATCATTAATGGTTTCATTCTCAGCATCACTATCGAAACATATGAGAATTGTGAGGATTAAAATGGACGGATGGAGTATAAATTTTTTGATAATTGTGCGGATTAAAATGTGAGGTTAAGTTTCAGTGAATTTCGAGGACGAAATTTCGTTGTTAGGGGGGAAGAATGTAATACCCCCTGTTTTCGGAATAAAATATTGTGACATAAATTAATTTAATAATTTGGAATAAATTTGAGAATAAATTAAATCAGTGGGATTTAAATTAAATCGGTAATATTTAGATTGAGAATGAATGTTTATTCGTGTTTACATACTTATTGGACACAATTGGTCATGAGGAGTTCACTCGTAGAAAATAAATCATATAGTAATTTACTTATGGTTTCCTGTTGTCTAAACAAAATAAAAATGGGTAGGGTGAGTTAAAAGAATTCAGGCACATCTAGGGATGTTTTGGACACTCTTTTAGGTGTTTTAGACCTTTTAAAATGGTCCTGGGGTATAGGTATATTAGTTGGGAGGCTATTGGACCATTCTTGTTAAGGATTCGGGCTCATTTGGAGGCCCAAAAGTGTGGGTAAAAACCTAACTCGGGATTAAGGAGTTTATAAGCTAATTAAAAAGATTAATAAACTCATTTTCACCAATCTAAGAAAACCCTAGCAGCTCCACCGCTAGAGAGGAGATACCAAGGTCAAAAGAAGGAGGAAGTTTGGAGATTCAAGAAGAGGAACTACCACCTTCATCCTAAGGCAAGAATTTTCTTGCTCAAATTGATTTCCAAGTTATTTCTTAATTTAAGTGTGTAGGCTCTCATATAGATTTTGGGATTAAATTTGTAATTAATGTTATGGAATAGGTTTCACTATATGGATGTAGAGGATCTCACTTTGATGATTAGAAAATTAAAATTCCTGACAATAATAATAATGTGGATTTAAAGATAGATCTTGTGATATTATAGGGTGATAGTGTAGATCTGATGTACACCCTATGAAAAAAGAGTGTTTCTTGGCACAAATTCATGAAAAAGAATGGACCTTGAAAATTAAAAAAAAATACCCCCTTTATAATTTTGGAGGAACTTATATTCTTATGAATTGATTTTGGATTTGATGTCATTATCATGTATAAAAATTGTTGGTAGATAATATAAAACAAATAAATGATCATGTAAAGTTTTAGGGTAGCTTCTGCGAGAGAAACAAGGGGTAATTTATGGAGTAAGTTGTAAAAAATCTCCCCAAACGGTATCAGCCTCGAATTCACCCAAACCCAGGGGCGAACCGGTATGACCCTGGGGTGAACTAGTTCAGATACCCTATTCACCCCAGGTTGGTTAGTTTGTATTTTGGGTTAGTCGTAATGTATCCATTTAAGGTAGTCAGAAATTTAGGAAAAAATTATAGAATTGTATATTCATTGGGTTAGCCGGGAATAGGATCCGAGATATGGGAACAGGGTAGTTACGACATGACTCGGGAAGGCTGGTGAGTACGTAAATAATTTATAGAAATTCAGTAATGCTGAATGATTATTGAAAATAGACGAATTTATAATTAACGGGAAAATTGGTAAGCACTACATTGATTGTCGATAAATTCTGGTAATTTTGGATTATGAAATAAATGGAGTAACTAATAATTAACGATATGGTTAAATTGATTCGGAATTATTGGGAAGCAAATCAATACATATAATGTGCTAAATAAATATGTAATTAAGTGTTTGTGTGGACATACCTACGTTCATTGACGATCCTATCGGTTTGGGTTACGCATTTTCGAAACCGTAGTACACATCGGCACAAGTCAGTTGGGCGTTGTTTAGGTCATAATATAGGTACTACGTAGGAGCGCCGCTTAAGAGAGATAGGCGTAGATGCTGGTATCCTTTGTCACCTTTGTGTGTTGGCGATGCAATGGTGTATTGAATAGGGACTGCCCCACATGTGCATTTTGTGATGTCCGATTTGGATAAGAGATTCCTCCGGACTTATCGATATATATATATATATATATATATATATATATATATATATATATATATGTGTGTGTGTGTGTGTGTGTGTGTGTGTGTGTGTGTGTGTGTGTGTGTGTGTGTGTGGACTTATACATATATAACCCTGCGAATGTAATGAAGTTAGTTATTAAGTCTAAGGATGTAGACAATTGATTATAAACTCAATACTACGTAGGGTACAGAGGGAATGGTGGGTCACTATTGTAAGTAACATGACTAGAGAACTTGAAAAAAGGGTAAGGGTGTAGATAATGATATGTCCAATACACGATTTGTGCTATTCGTATCACATGTTTCACAATCATCTTTTTATTTATACTGCATTTGGTTTCTGGGGATAGGATAAGATTAATATTGTACCTAGTTAAGAGGTGAGGAGATTATCCTATTCGAGTGCCGATGGGAGACACCTACTTAAATTAACTGTAATCTTGTATTTCAATTTCAGTAAGTTAATTCTTGCACACTCTAGGGCGCTGACAAGGATAGTGGGACTAAAGGAATTTCAGACTTGTTGTCCCGTATTGCTTCTCGAAAATCGATTTATTGATTCTAGTTTAGGCTCCTACTTCTTCCTATCTTTATTTATTTTGGATTATTTTATGGGCATAATCCTGAAGTCATTTAGTTTTATTAGTCGAGATGTTATAATTATGTTAGATTTTATTTTGTTGAATGTGGATGTTGGATTTACTATTATCTCTTGTTTATTGATTCAATTCAGTTTTAAATTAAAATGTGATTTAAAATACAAATGTTTATTCTTGGTCGATGCTTAGAATGATATAAATTTACAATCAAGCCCCTTCTTCGGCGGCATATCATATTTGGACAATATGTACATGAGAAAATGGGGGTTGTTACATTTGGATATTCTAATACAAATATCATTAAATAACATGACAGATTCGGGCATTTTTAATAGTACTTCTAAGAAACTGTATCCCATTTACAAGTAATAATTTGTCAACATTTGATCACAATAATCATTATGGATCTTCATATCACAAATTAGTATAAATTATAGGACTTTAATTTTATACACTTTCAATTAAAACTCCATCTTTGATTGTGATATATTTTCTTTGATATATTTTCTTTGAAACTTTAGGTCCAAATAATTTAGGGACTTCAAATACTAAAAGTAGAACATAGAAAAGTACAAGTTCCAAAGTTGAATAATTATTGTGTAGGTCTTAATATCGTATGATTTGTAAGCTTATAAGAACAAACTAAAATACCTTAAAACACGACGAGAAGAAAAAGTAATATTATACGATGTAGTTTAATAATTGATTACTAATCATTATTGACCTGATCAGAAGCTAAGTCGATTCATTCTTATATATAAACTAGAATGAAGAAGAAGCATAAAACTTTCTAATATGCAGAGACGGTTTTGCGGGGAGGCGGTCGCCTCGGTCCCTGATATTCAACGCATTTTAGGCGCCTCAAAATTTTTATCTGTGTATATATATTTACAGCGTCATTTTTCAATTGTCACACAAATAATTTATTGAAAACTGAACGGACAAATGTTTAAACTTGCAAACTCCTGAAAATCAAATCGGCATCTTTTCGGTTAAAAAAAACCCATAAGTTATAAATTAATTAAAAACCTCTTGTTTAATATGGATCCATGTTCAATAATTCGCTTCAATGCTAAAATCTCGGAACCACCCTGCTAATATGTATTAAAGGACCAAAGGCAAACAATTGATGCTTTATAAATAGAGAGGAACAAAATAAGCATCAATTATGCTGACTTTTAAATTTTCAAATTCAAATATGTTAGGGACAACGAAGATGTAGTCCACGAAATTGTCAGTATAAAAGGTAACAATCATGTACTTACTTGTCTTCAGTGAAGAAAATAAGAGAAGCAAAAATTACCATCACTTGCTGTTACCCATGGCGAGGAGGCAATCCTCTTTCTTTTATTATATTAAGCTCTTATCTTATAACATGTTGTGAAAAATAAAGTATTTTATTTAGAGAGAGCAAACGTTTCATTCAATTAGTATATCCATACTTGTATTTTCTTTATTTATAGTATGAAGTCATGTATCTTGAAATAATTTTTCATTCATATGCTAGATAAAAGTGAACATCCACCCATATACATATTTTATAACTAAAAAAAATTATTTTTGTATGGTTTAAAAAGGGCAGAAGAAGGTTTATGGCTATGTCACTTGTCACATTGATTTATACAAACAATTTATGTATTTTGTTCAATTAAAAATATGTATTTTTGTGTTTTTGTTTGAATAACAGAAGAAGATGCATTGAAGTTTTTATTAAATGATTTTACAGAGGTTGAAATTTCATACACTTATTTGTGATTAATTTGGCAAATTTTCATTTACAAATATTTATTTAGTTTTTGCTAAACTTTGCATGAAATGTTGTGAATAAATACAAATGAAGATATATAAATACGATATTTTCCAACACTATAAAAGCCAAGAGAAATAATTTATATCAATTATATTGTACAAATATGAGAGAGAGAAAAGGGAATAAAGGGTATAAATTTAAGGGGAGATGAATAGATGGATGCACTTTACAATGGTCTTTAATGCTAACACGAGTGTATATATATTTATATATACAATGAACAAATGTATATAAAAAATTAAATTCTAATTATGTTGTAATGAGTTACAAACATATTAACATACATAACAACACATAAAGACATTTCTTGTCATGCAAGTCATATTCATGCATTAAAAAAAAGTGTAATGCTGTAATTTCATCAAATCTATGGAAATCAAAAATAAAAATAAAAATAAAAAATTTGTCCGACTGTTTAAGACTTTAAAAAGAAAAAGTTCTAATATCACTTACCACATCGATTTGTAAAAGAAATCGTATAAAAAATGGTAAGAGTGCATTTTTTTTGTTTGTTTTTGTTTGGCCTTAACATTTATGTTTCTTATTATTATATTTTAGCATTTTCTCCCCATGGTGTCAAAATGGTCTTTAATTGGCTAACACAAATGTTAATTTCTCTATAAGCCAAAGAAGCTTTAATCTTTAATGATCGATCTAGACGTATTCTACAATTACCTATATATATAATACATATTGAATGGTTTATTTATAACTTACCGATGTTTTCTTTTCTTGTCAAATGATTGAACACACACACGCACGAACGCGCACACACACACACACACACACACACACACACACACACACACACACACACACATATATATATATATATATATATATATATATATTACTGGTCTTATGCGGATCAGCGCACATTTTAAGAGTGCGGGCCAAACATGTGTCACCTTGCGGTGAGCGTAGAAATTGTGACACCCCGCCTAATAAAATACCGGGTGATCAGTCCTATATCAAATTAAAACAGGAATCCCAGTTGGTTTATCCTTAGCATCACTGTCGAAAAACTTTTTAAAACTTACTAACCACCTAGTATTCCGAAAAGCTGGTGCCAATTTTAACTTTTTAATTAAGCAAAACAGTACATGCATAAATAAACATAAACAATTCACACAACTGAATTAAATCAACTGAATAATTAATTAAACAATTTGTCGAACAAACCACCGCCCACCAAAGTAAATAGTCCAATACAATCGACCAACAATGAAATAAATAAATCTGAAAACTATAAATGAAAAGTCTGGGCGACATGCCCTAAGTAAACTGAAACTGATAGATGATTCCCACTCTAGTAAAGAATGAACGATGTATCTAATCCAAGCTCCTGCTAGCATCCACATACGCCGCAGCTCTGTGTCCCTGGAAAAGAATATCAATATTGGCATCCCTATGGCTGGACACCTAAAAGATTTTGAAAATAGTTTTATAGCAAGGGTTAGAACCCAAAACATTTTGAAAATTTTTAGCAAGTTAATTAACTACAGTAATTTAAAATGCATGAATGCACTTCATATTTAAGTTAGTGTCGCACTCTCTTGAGGACATTTTCACCCCTCCACTATTATGCAAACCTAACGGTTACCTTAACCCCATCTAGTTGTACTTCCCCATCCAACTAGTCCTGGTATAATCTCCCCATTGCCATACTACTCTAACCTGAGTATTATAATTCAAGTGTTATAAGTTATCTCACCAATTAACTTAATTAATTCCTTTTAAATAATATCATATAATTGTGACACAATTTATATAAAGCAAATACATCAAATATTGTATTATGACCCGCATATAATATTTAACACCATTATATACGTACCGTTATTCAAAATATCCACACATATATCATATGTATATCCATCCCTCTGAGTATACCCTCACCGGATAATTTTCCTCTAAAGTGCCTTCTCCCTAGGTGTGCTCATATAACCTAGTTACCCAAGTTAGAATCACTTACCAACCTGGCCCAAAAATATAAACGTAGTGGAGGCGGTCATATTCCTTCCCTGAAAGTGAGATACTCCCCTCCCCCATATACAGGATGCTATGACCTGGGGATATACTCACCCTACACCTCAAGCTAGGGGATTCACCAATAACGCCCAACTTCCCTTGATAGCACTAAAGTATATAACTTAAATAAATATCTAGTCCCTAATATTTAATACCACACAAAGTACACACATATATATATATACTATCACCATACCGTATATATATAATATAACTCCAGGCTTTACCGTGTACTAAAACCCATAACACTAGCCTGTATATCCCCGAGTCTATGGTCCGACTCAAATCAATTAGTTTTCTCTTTAATTAATTTATTACTTTCCCGAGTCTACAGTCCGACTCTAATTTAATTAATTAACACATCAATTAATTTAATACTTGGTGTCGCCCAACCATTATACCCGGACTCGCCCACTTGGCCCGTACCGTCGTTAATACCCGATTCTATATTTCGCCCCTTAATTAATAAATAACACCTCAATTCCTTTAATAATGTAGTGCCACTCAACTACCATACCCAAACATTTTCCCTCGGTTCAAAACCATTACCTATGAATTAATTCCCGAAATTTAATCATGTCGTGACATACAATTATCACCCTCCTAAACCCAATTATATCCCCTTATAATTGTTAAGGAATATGTTCCACATATGAATTTAGCACTAAATAAAAGTAGGGGATTAAATACTAAATTAATTTCCCTTTATATATATTAAACAAGCCGATCTGGCAAAAATCTGGGACCATCGATCGATCGATCCCCTGGGTCGATCGATCGATCAAACATGTCCCTTTCTTCTCCGTTGTTTTGTTCACAACGAAACCTCAAGCTTTTATTTTAATTCCAAATCCTTACCCAATCACAACCAACATTACCTCCACATAAGAAAAAGGTCTAAACATCCTAGAGACCTTGATTCATCATCAATTTTATGCATAACCATAAGTATATCCGATTTGGGTTTTTCACTCTGGTCTCATTTTACAGAATCCGACCTCACCATTTTCTGTCAATTTAATCACTAATACATATTTTAACCCACCCTACAATTCAATCTTAAAAGTCCGAAATCATAACTTCACATCCATTGAGTAATTAAATCTGTCCATTACTCTAAATTTAGAAAAACCCAATTTTAATTATGGTTACACACCCAAAAAGAATTTTCATATACATATATATAATATGAATTGGTTATCACCTATTTTAAGAATCACAACAGTTAACCACTTGCCTGGAATTGTTTGTAGAGTCTGATCAGTTGGTGTAGAGATTGTTTGATCACGAACACTCACTTTTGTCCCTTAATTTGACTCCAAAAGATCCCCAATTGGCTCTTGATTTGCTTCCCCAAACTCCCTCTCAAACCCTAGGTTTAGAGTTGGGTTAACTGCCATTCAACACTTTCCCAATAAGGTTTAAAAACCCTTAATCCCGTTTTTGGCCACATGGGCCTAATTAAAATGGCCTGAATCACCCTGTGTGGGCGTGACAATGCCAAAAAATGCCCCGAGGCCCGATTACTACCCCCAAGTACTCTTTTCTGACTATCTCGACCCATCCGGACTCAACTGTATACTCATAATTGTCATCCAAAATACTTTATAACATTTCCAAATTTTGACCCCAAAATGCGACACACATTAATTCGAAGAATTTAACTTAAAGTCGTCAATTATAAATAATTCTTCCCACTGAAATAAATTCTTCCAAATTATAAATTTAAGTTTCTCCAATTTAAATATTTTTATATCTCCCAAAAATAATTAAATACTAAATCCTCAAAATTACGGGGTGTTACATACTTCCTCCCTTACAAAGCAATTTCGTACTCGAAATTAAGATGAGCCTAGTGTCCCAAGCTTCGAAGATTAATCCCTAGTCATGTGCCTCTAAGCTCGCTACATCTATCTCTCCTGCTTCTAACTATATGTTACACAATTATGCATTTTAATTAATCCGGGAGCCCATACACCCTGTACCCGTGCTTAACCGCACAAAAGTTGCCTTAATTAATCTGGGTGCCCATACACTCTATCCCCGTGCTTTACCGCACGAAAGTTACCCGACTATGCTAGCCATAACCCGTAATATAACTGCCAACCCGTAGTCATCTCACATATATATATTTATATACACTGACCGGGGTACCCAACCCATGAACTAACGACCAAACATCTCCCCACTTCCAACGTTGTGCTAAGTTTCATGCATGGGATGTCTCGCAAAGCAAAATCCAAACAAGGAACCCTCGATACACTACTACCTAACAGTATCGATCGTTGAGATCCGTTAGACACTCAGTCCATAGCACGTACCCCCAAACACTTGTGTCTTAACACAAAAGCATACACGCCTACCCTTATGCTACAAAAGACAACATAAAATACCGCGCCCTTACTATCACTAGTTCTTGCACAAAATAAACCCCGAGCTATCTCTCCCTGCTCGAAAATAAATTTAACCACCCTGATCCACTTCATTAAACACCCCTACTTACAGGGATAAAATGTGAGAACATAAGACCTCACTTTGTGTCTATCGCACCAGACAATACAACATATATATAGGCTAGACGCCCTCTCAGGTGATACCTAGTACCAATCATACCCTGGTGTCGTGAACACCAAAACTTACCCTCACTCTCCACAATAGTTCAAATCCATCGCTATCCAGCCAATATTTGGTAACATAATCAACCCTCCACCCATAATTCTCAAAAGTAGTAACCACTCACATAATTCAAACCTTCTCTCAATGTACACCTCCACTCTCTCGTGGTTAACACGAAAGGACTCCGCTACCCCACGAAAATTTTTATCTTCATACTATGGATGTTACAGCCAGCGCACCCACTAAATCTGACTCACTCGCGAATTCTAGTGAAAAAATAATTTTATATCGTGACACCCTCACTGTCACCCAAAACATACCCCATTCCCATAGGATAAAAGATAATTACCTCCATACTCTAGCTGTAATGGTTGATCCTCGAGTTCCTAATAAGCTTCCCCTTGCTCGAACGCACCCATAGCTTGTTGTAGTGGTTGTACATCCAGGACCTCGTCCTGTAGTTGACCCCTGCCTTGCTTAGGACAATCTCTCTTCATGTGTACCGATTCCCCACAAACGAAACACCTCCTAATAAATTCACCCTGCCATTGATCCCTTCCTTGCTAGCCTTATCGGATGTCCTGGCCATTCTGTCGATAGCCTCGAGCTCTAAATTGTTTGGCCCGATTCCTCTGCCGGGAATCCTGCCCCTGAAGTCCCCCTGTCTGGTGCTGAGACACCCACTCGTACTGTTAGCTCCTATTTTATGCTACTGACTGGTTTCCACTCCCCTCCTACTTCCTTTCACGAGGAAGCGATATTCCTGGCAGTGCAAGAGTGTTGCATTAACGACATCTGTATAAGCTACTAATGCGGAATTTCCAATCAAATGTTGTCTAATCCTCCATACTAACCCATCCATGAACATTGATTTCTTTCTTTCTTCATCGCTTACCTCATCCGGTACAAAATTTTCCAAATGAGTGAATTCTTCCTCATAATCGGTTACTGAACGGTCCCCCTGAGTTACCTCTCTGAATTTTCTCCTCATCTCGGTCTCAACTGCTGGGGGAAAATACTTGTGGTCAAACCGCACCCAAAACTCAGCAATATTCACTGTATCCCTTTCCTCAACTATGGTGATCGACTCCCACCACTATAGCGTTGCTCCCACTAACATAAAAGTGGCTAGCATTTGCTTCTGTACCTCATTGAAATCTACCATGCATAGGTGACACTGGATATCACTCTTCCACTGACACGCTAGCACCACATTAGAACCCCCTTGAAACTCTAGTCGATGCCATTTTTGAAAAACCTCTCGTACTTGCTGCCACCCCGATGACCCCAGGTGGGCCTGAACATCTGGTAGCCCTAACACCTGTGGCTGATCTCGTGGAAAGTACCTTGCCATTTCGATCATCGTCGCTTTAACTACCTGCGCCACTAATGCAGTTACATGTGCTACCGAAATCATCTCTGGTTGTTTTTGCGGTAACTCTGGCTCGTGATGAGCCTCTCTAGTCTCATATCCCCCTACGGTCCTAGCTGCTCTCTCTCTCCCCTGGGCGGCATGTGAAATAAGAATCGAATCGTATGAGTTCACCATCAAATATAATGTAATGGGCCGAAGAACGTAAATGCGCATACATATGAGGATACAACAATCCTATGATATGTCTCTATATCAAAGAATGCTAAGCTGAAACGTGAAAAGTCGTACAGATCCTAAGGAAACTAGAACCTGATGCTCTGATACCATCTGTGACACCCCGGGTAGTAAAATACCAGGTGATCAGACTTATATCAAATTAAAACAGGAAACCCAGTTGGTTCATCCTTAGCATCACTGTCGAAAAACTTTTTAAAACTTACTAATCACCTAGTGTTTCGGAAATCTGGTGCCAATTTTAACTTTTTAATTAAGAAAAATAGTACACACAGAAATAAACATAAACCATTCACACAACTGAATTAAATCAACGGAATAATTAATTAAACAATTTGTCGAATAAATCATCGGCCACCAAAGTAAATAGTCCAATACAATCGACCAACAATAAAATAAATAACTATCAAAACTGTAAGTGAAAAGTCTGGGCGACATGACCTAAGTAAACTGGAACTAATAGATGATTCCTACTCTAGGAAAGAATGAACGATACGTCTAATCCAAGATCCTGCTAGCATCCACATATGCCGCTGCTCCATGTCCCTGTAATAGAATATCAATCCTGGCATCCCTGTGGCTGGACACCTAAAAGGTTTTGAAAATAGTTGTATAGCAAGGGTTAGAGCCCAAAACATTTTGAAAATATTTAGCAAGTGAATTAACTGCAGTAATTTAAAATACATGAATGCGCTTCATATTTAAGTTAGTGTCGCACTCTCTTGAGGACATTCTCACCCCTCCACTATTGTGCAAACCTAACGGTTACCTTAACCCCACCTAGTTGTAGTACCCCGTCCAACTAGTCCTGGTATAATCTCCCCATTGCCATACTACTATAACCCGAGTATTATAATTCAAGTGTTATAAGTTATCTCACCAATTAACTTAATTAATTCCTTTTAAATAACATCATATTACTGTGACATAAGTTATATAAAGCATATACATCACATACTATATTATGACCCGCATATAATATTTAACACCATTATATACGTACCTTTATTCAAAACATCCACACATATATCATATGTATATCCATCCCTTTGAGTATACCCTCACCATATAATTTTCCTCTATAGTGGTATCTCCCTAGGTGTGCTCACATAACCTAGTTACCCAAGTTGGAATCGCTCACCAACCTGGCCCAAAAAATTATAAACGTAGTGGAGGCGATCATATTCCTTCCTTTAAAGTGAAACAAGCCCCACACCCATATACTAGACGCTATGACTTGGGGACATACTCACCCTACTCCTCAAGCTAGGGGATTCACCCACAACGCGCAACCTCCCTTGATAGCACTAGAGTGTAAAACTCAAATAAATATCTAGTCCCTGATATTTAATAGCACACAAAGTACACACACATATATATAATATCACCACACCATAGATATATAATATAAATCCCGACTTTATCGTGTACTAAAACCCGTAACACTAGCCTGTATATTCCCGAGTCTATGGTCCGACTCAAATTAATTAGTTTTTTCTTTAATTAATTTATTACCTTCCCGAGTCTACAGTCTGACTCTAATTTAATTAATTAACACATCAACTAATTTAATACTTGGTGTCGCCCAACCATTATACCCGGACTCGCTCAATTGGCCCGTATCGTCGTTAATACCCGATTTTATATTTCACCCCTTAATTAATAAATTACACCTCAATTCCTTTAATAATGTAGTGCCACTCAACTAGCATACCCGAACATTTTCCCTCGGTCCAAAACCAATACCTATGAATTAATTCCCGAAACTTAATCATCTCGTGACATACATTTATCACCCTCCTAAACCCAATTATATCCCCTTATAATTATTAAGGAATGTGTGCCACATATGAATTTATCACTAAATAAAAGTGGGGATTAAATCCTAAATTAATTTCCCTTTATATATTAAACAACTCAATCTTCCAAAAATCTGGGACCATCGATCGATCGATCCCCTGGGTCGATCGATCAATCAAATAGGTCCCTTTCTTCTCCGTTGTTCTGTTCAGCCATTCACGAAACCTCAAGCTTTTATTTTCATTCCAAACCCATACCCAATCATAACCAACATTACCTACACATAAGAAAAATCTCTAAACATCCTAGAGACCTTAATTCATCATCAATTTTATACATAACCATAAGTATATCCGATTTGGGTTTTTCACCCGGATATCGTTTTACCGAATCCGACCTCACCATTTTCAGTCAATTTAATCACTAATACATATTGTAACCCACCCTACAATTCAAACTTAACCTTCCCAAATCATAACTTAACATCCATTGAGTAATTAAATATGTCCATTACTCTAAATTCTGAAAACCCCAAGTTTAATTATGGTTGCACACCCAAAACGAATTTTCATATACACATTCTATATTATGAATTTGTTATCACCTATTTTAAGAATAACAACAGATAACCACTTACCTGAAATTATTCGTAGAGTCTTATCCATTGGTGTAGAGATTGGTTGACAACGAACACTCACCTTTGTCCCTTAATTTGGCTCCAAAAGATCCCCAATTGCCTCTTGATTTTCTTCCCCAAATTCCCTCTCAAAACCTAGGTTTAGAGTTGTGTTAACTGTCGTTCAACACTTCCCCAATTAGGTTTAAAAGCTCTTAATCCCATTTTTGGCCACATGGGCCTAATTAAAATGGCTTGAATCACCACGTGTGGGCCCGGCAATGCCAAAAAATGCTCGGATGCCCAATTACTACCCCCGAGTACTCTTTTCTGACTATCTCGACCCATCTGGACTCAACCGCGCACTCAGAATTGTCATCCGAAATACTTTATAACATTTCTCCAATTTAAATATTTTTATATCTCCCAAAAATAATTAAATACGAAATCCTCAAAATTACGGGGTGTTACAGAAATTATCAGTTAAATTATAAGCATACACTCTCCGTTTTCGGGGCTCACCGCCAGGTAACGCATGTCCGGTTCGTACCCTTAAAATGTGAACTGGCTGACACAAGTGTAATACTGTAGATAGATAGATAGATAGATAGATAGATAGATAGATAGATAGATAGATAGATAGATAGATAGATAGATAGATAGATAGATAGATAGATAGATAGATAGATAGATAGATAGATAGATAGATAGATAGATAGATAGATAGATGCAGTAAGAATGAAGCTCGATTCAAGGTTAATAATTAACTTCTATAACAAGGCACACAAATTCACTTTAAGTCATGTAAAAATAAAATTAAAATTGTACTTTATTTAATCTTATATTTGGTTGTAGTGCTTTATGCACTATTATATCTGAGAAAACAAGACTCCAAAAGGTTATTAAAGTGCCAAAATAAAACTATAGATAACAGTATGAAGTTCAAAACCAATTATAGACCCAAAACACCAGCCATTAGAGAATTTTAAAAGAGTAACAAGGAAGATGAAGAAGTATCAATAGTCAGCAAAGAGCCTTCTCTTTTCGTAGTTGGCCTTGAATCAAACTTGCCTCAATTTTTTTTTCTCTGTCATTTTTAAATTGGGTAGCTTCTCCATCATCTTCTTGTTCTCTTCCGACATCTCTACCTCGTTAGTTAATCCCATCTCCTAAAATTGGAATTTAAAACAAAATAATTATACTAATAAAATAGGTCATACAATAGTGCTATAATTAGACATTACCCCTCTATTTTCCATAAATTATACTTGACCACCCACATGTGTATTGACTTTCTTGTACCTTATGCATACGAGGTTTAGGTCTATTTTTTTTTTAAAACGGATGGTTATGTCTAATTGCTGCATTTCTCATGGCGTAAAGTAAAAAAAACACAATAAATTAAAATGATTTCAAAAAACATATATTCGGTGAACTTTTATTAGAGAGAAATGAAATGAATAAAAAATAATAAAGTAATTAATGACATTTCGAAAGAATCTTAACATGCACGCAAGATAGTACCTTAACATTGCCAATGAGAGACTTCATACTCTTGATCTTCCTATGAGGCCACCTCATAATATTCAGTTTTCTACATCTTTTCATCAACGCGGTCAATCCCACCTTCAATTTTTTGGTTGCTTCAGTTATTGGAACATTAAAGTACTTTTGGATCTCATGCAATTCTAATGGAGCCATTCTCGATCTTTTGTTTTGTCCACTTAGATTTCCGTGGGTGTTTGAAATCATAAAGTTTTTAGGATCCATCATACAAGTTCCTTCATTAGTGCAATAGCCCAAGTTTTCAGTATCCATCAACAGTTCTTCCTTGGTATCAAGAATAAGATCTTGGCTAATTCATGAAAAATTGTCATCCCACATGCTACACAAATCACCCGTACCGATATTCTCAAAATCAGTGAACTCAAATTGGGGAATGAAATTGTCTTGATGTGAAAACTGGTGCTGGTTTTGATTGTTTTGTTGCAAAAATTTGTATTGATCATAATCAACTGGAATTTGATGATTTAGTTGTGAAAGTTGATGTTGATCATAATCAAACGAAAGGACTAGAATCCAAGTTATTAGTGAGTGTTGAGTACTGCTCCAATTTTCTGTACAAAAGAAAAAATGTACACAACATATAAGGTTAGTTTGTATAGAATAGAGATAAAACTAAACAACCTTAGTAAGTATGATGTTACCCTTGGGCTTTTCTTCTAAATATAACCAATCAATGTTATACTGATTTTCCATCCCTGAACAGATAAGTTGGTTATAATCAATTCTTGAAAAAAAAAGGAATTGGATGAAAAAAAGAGGGGATGAAACAACATATAAGTTTGGATGGGGTTTGTTCATATGTTGTGCAGTTACAAAACATTATGGCACATTTAATTGTATTTAACAATAAGAAAATGACAACTAAGAGGGGAATTACATCTTGGATGCTAGATATCTAGGGTAAAATTACAAAGGTCACATAAATAACATCTTTCACCCTCTAGTTGATGCACATGAGAAGTTTATGTATGAGGCATATTTACAAATATTAGTTTGAATTCAGGGCATATAGTAATAAACTTCGAAATTTGAACATGTATAAGCATCACCACAAATTTGTAGTTGAGATCTTAAAATTTATTGTAGAATAATGTGAAGTCCATAGTGTCATATTAAGGCACCGTTATATAACAAAGGATTGTCGTATTATAATTTTTTTCATATTAAAAAATATTCCCAGCTTATTTGTTACAGACGTGTCAAGACTTAAAGTTTGATAAGGGATTAAAATATTAGAGAACTGTGACAACTCGCTCACCAAAATAAGGGGTGGACAGCCCAATACTCCAATATAACAGGAGTCCCGGATGGAATCATTCTCAGCATCACAGTAAAATATAGAGTATCCAGGATAACTACCCAATATTTCAGAAAACGGGTTGCCAAAAATTTTATTTTTAAAGTTAAAGAAAGAAATTTAACAACCCAGTACTGAAAAGATAGGGGAAACCCCAAGAACATATATATAATTAAAACAAAAAGTATACAATAAAAGGACCGAATATGTTGTCGGTCCACAGACTCTACAACAGTGGTAAACAAATTCAATAAATTATCTAATACATTACATTAAACAATTACAAAGGCTTGGGCCTCACGCCCAAATAAAAAACTTGATCTTATCTAGAGTGCAGAAATGAAAGCGGCATTACAATATACCTTGTAATACCCGCAAAGCATCACGGATCATCAAAATCACCGTAATAGGAAAGTCAGAACAGGCGTCCTTGCGGCGGAGTACCTGAGCGGATACAAGATGTATATGCAACAAGAAATATGAACGGGTCAGGGCCCGATTTTATATGATCACCAGATAACTAAAAAAGTATGACGGTTATGAAAGGTAAATTATGACTAACAGGAATAAGGATCTATTTACACAATTCAAATGCGGAAGCTAAGACAAATAAGAACAAGTAACATAAATTAAAACTTTCATCATATACCTTGATTCATTTCATATATCTATTCCTTAATAGGAAATATATACTCACAATTTGATGCACTTTGTGGCATTTTTATCCCCATTTTACCTTTTGTAAAAATCCTTTCCTTATCAGGAAACTAGTCATTCTCAAATGCTCTTTGTGGCATTTATATGTGCTCTTTATGTCACTTCCATTATGCTCTTTGTGGCATATATAATTCATCAAGTCCCACTTGATACAGAATAGTTATATTTATTTTTATATAATGATTCTAAGACCGCCCCTCTGAGTTTCCCCACTGGGCGCGCCCCTAAATGACCATCATCTTCTAGGGGCCTATCAAACAAGGCATCCTGGGCACCTATAACGCAAGACGTCGGGAAGCGGCCATATGCCTGTGGGAGAGTCAAGACCACACCCGGAATCTCCTCACCAGCATAGAAAACATAATATAATCGCGCATATGGCCTAGGACTATATCCACCCTGCATTCACTAGCCAGGGGGCATCACCAAGTGCGCGAACTTCCCTTATGATGTCATTTAGATAGGTCTGTTTAAACCATTTTATTTACCATTTTCAAAATCAAGTAAATTATCATTTACCATTTTCATGATTAATTAAATTATCATTTACTAAAATCAATACCATTTCCATTTCATTTCCTTTCCATATATATGTTTCATTTTATCCGAAACCATAATCATTTACATTTTGGTAAATACCTCATTTTATACCCGGAGCCATACTTAAAACATCTTATCGTTGTAAACTCGATGAATAATTAAACTTCCATTTTATTCTCCAAAGGTTTGTATGTGGTATTATTATAAACCATCAAGACTAACATAGCTCAATTGAGATTCTAAAGTCTCCCGAACATAACACTACGACTCCTAGTTTAATAATAATCAACTAGAAGAAAGAATGCCCTAACATCAAAGCCCCCACATAACCCATTTCTGATGTAGGGTACTAAACGAACTCAACTAGCACTCTAGGACTCTAAGTTTACTTCTTAATAGAAGGTACCTAGGCCCTAATCCTAAAGAAAAGAATAAAAATTAAGTTAGAAAAACAACTCAAAAACAGCTTGATTCCGAATCGATTCGCCCAAGGGCCGAATCGATTCGCCCCAGGCAGCGAATCGATTCGCTCAAAAGAGAATCGATTCGGATGACCAAAACCAACATTCTGCTTTAGCCAAATCGATTCGGCCTTAACCCGAATCAATTCGGGTTTGCAGACCTGTAGGATGACCCCTTAGCTGGCCGAATCGATTCGCCCTATGGCCGAGTCGATTTACCCCTGCGATTTGGCCAAGAATGGGGATACGGGTTATGAACCCTAAATTTTCCCAAACCTCAAATCTCTTCCATTTTTAAGCACCACCAACAACATTTATCTACCCAACATTTATCCTAGATGAGTTATAACCATTATCATCCATAATTTCATCATCAAAACTAAGATTAGGGCTTAATTCCCATAAATTCCATTTTTGATCCATAAAATCAAACACACAACTATCACACAAATTATTCATCTTAAATCATATATTCGCAAGTAGAAAACTTGCCTTGATGTAGAAATCTCAGATTTCTTTGTGTAGTAGCAACAATCCATCTTCAATCTCCAATTTCTCTTCTTTCTCCACTTGTCTACCAAGCTCTCTCTTTCTCTCTTTGTTTGGTAATACACAATTAGGGTGCAAGACAAAAATCGTGACTTAAGTCTAAATTCCCAAGTTAAATGGTTAATACCATATTAAAATGACTTGCAATTACACATATAAGCTAAAACTAGGTAAAAGTGCCCGAAATACAAAAATACAATATGGCACTTATTCTGACTGTCTCGCACCTTCCAGGACTAACTACGCCCTCTAAAATGGCATTCGAAAATTTTATAAATTATTTCAAGTTTCGTTTTCATTTAAACTACAGTGTCATTTAAATCATACGACACCATACAACATACAACGTAATAATATTTACTTTCATATACAGTAAATACGCAACGATCCAGTAAATATTAACTTTCAACTCATAAAATTAATATTTACTCCGGTTCCAACATTTTATATAATTACCTCATACAGTAAATTAATATAAAATTATCCACCTAAAAAGGAGGGTTGTTACAAGAACATTAAATCTAGTACCAAATACACACACACACACACGCGTGTGTGTGCCCCCCCCCCCCCCCCCCCAACACACACACACACATATATATCAACTCTTATTGATATTACTTGAACTTTTTTTCAATGAAAATGAGGGGTTTAATTTTTCACTCTCTGCACATTATTACGGCTCCAATATTTAGTAAATGATTGGAATGAGAAAAGGGTTCAAATTAAACATCATATAAAGGATAATTTAATACTGGTCAAGATACAAAGTTTTAATGGTGAAACTATCAATATGACAGTTAAAATGACCGTTAATTGAAAAAGATATTGCATTTAATAAATAAATTTGAAATACTAGGAGTTAAAAGTCATTCTTTTAATATCCAATTTATTATGAAACTAATTCCCACAAAAGTATACTTGGATCGTCAAGTTCAAATTATAAATAATTATTTTGGGCCTCTTTGATATTCAAACCCTATTGCATAAATAAAAAAAATCAAATTTTGATTTTGGGTCTTCTAGTCCAAATATAGTTAAATAACATGAGAGATTCGGGCATTTTCAATAGTACTTATAAGAAACTATACCCCATTTACAACTAATAATTTGTGAACATTTTATCACAATAATCATTATGGATCTTCATGTCATAAATTAATAAAAATTACGTAATTGTCGATTTATGCACTTTCAATTAAAACTCTAGGTTAGATTGTGGTATATTTTCTTTGAAATTTAGATGCAAATAATTTAAAATCGTAAAATACCAAAATTAGAACATAGAAAAGTACAAGTTCCAAAGTTGAATACTTATTGTGTCAGTCTTAATATTGTATGATTTGGTAACTTCAGGTTGCAACTAAAAATGGCTATACGAGAATTTCCGCCCTCAAAATTTAAATAGTACAATTTTTAAGCATATAAAACCAAACAAAACTATAGTTATTTTTAAATTTTGAGGCATGAAATTTGCATATAGCTTAAAACTTGACGAGAAAAAACAAACAAACTAGAATAATTTCGAAGGTTATAAGACCAAACTAAAATGCGTTAAAAATATAGCAAGAAGAAAAAATAATATCATAGGATGTAGTTTAATAATTGCTAACTAATCAATAATTCCCATATTTCTATAGTCCTAATAAGAAGTTAAGCTGATTCATTCATACATACAAATTACAACGAAGAATAAGCATAAAACATTCTAATATGTAGTAAAGGACCAAAAGCAAACAATTGATGCTTTATAAATCTGAAAGGAACAAAATAAGCACCAACTATATTGACTTTTAAATTTTTTAAATTCAAATATTTGATGAACAATGAAGATGTAGTCCATGAGAAACACAAGGAAATGTACAAACATGTACTTACCTGTTTTCAATGAGGAAAAGGAACAGAACCAAGAAAAAAAAAATTGTTGTTACCAGTGGTAAGGAGGCAATCCTCTTTCTTTTTATTATATTAAGCTCTTGTGTTATAACATGATGAGAAAAATAGGGAATAATTTTTTTTAGGGAAAGAGCAAACGTTTCATTCAGTTAGTATATACATACTTCTATCATCTTTATTAAAGTAACCTTTCGACTATCATTGGGATAAAATTGGACATCAACTAATACACATATTTTATAACAAAAAACTATTTTTTTCATGGTTTAAAAAAGGCAGAAGAAGGTTTATGGTTGATGTCACTTGTCACGTCAATTTATACAAACAATATATATATATATATATATATATATATATATATAACTAAAAATATTTGTTTTTGTTTTTTTGAGTGGCCATCCATATGCAGATAAGAACATAAGAAAATGCATTAAATTTTTTATTAGATGATTTTACGGAGTTGCATTTTCATACTCTTATTTATGATAAATTTGAGAAATTTTCGTGTACAAATATTTATTTATTTTTTTCTAAAATTTGCATGAAATGTTGGTGAACAAATACAAATCAAGATATACAGATACGATTTTTCAAACAATATAAAATTCAAGAGAAACCAGATTTTAATCCCACGTGATGCGTGAGCGTTTTACAAATCTCGTATAGAAAGACTAAAAGAAACACGTTATTCAAATATTATAGAAATATGTATCCAAATATTTTTAATGAGCAAAATTTTCTATTAGTTGACAATTACATTAAAATTGGAGATAAATTTGCATAAGAAACTAATTGACATGGAATCTGATTATATTAAGTAAATAGTAACCAACCTTTTATAATGTACCACTCTTTTCATGGGAATCGTGTTAAAAACAAATTTGACATAATCTAATCGAATTGTTCCACGCACAATGCTACAACTTAATGTTGCAAGCTATCTAATGATGAATATTTTATAATTTGGCTATAGTGTTAACCAACCTAATTCTTAATGGTGACGAAATGAGATATATTATAAAGTAATTTCTTTTATCGTTATATCTTTTAATTCTTATTGCAAAGTAAAATAATTAAATTTTCAATTTAGTTGAGTAGTATTGTTTCTTTTATTTAAGCAAAAAATACAGATACATTTCTTATTACAAAGTGATAAAACCTTAAGATCATCTCTAATTGTTTTCATTAAAAAATTCGATAAAAGAAATTCGATATTTATTTTGATCAAATTCGATATTGATATTGATAAAAAATTCGATATTGATTTTGAATTCAATGATTAGATATTTAATAATGGCAAGCTCAATCTCCATTTCTCTCTTTATATCCCTTATAGGGGTGACAATTCGGGTCAACGGGTCGTGTTTTGGGCCGACACGACACGATAAGATTTTTTCGGACACGAACATGACACGACACGAATTCGTGTTTTTTTTAGTTGACACGAACACGATTCGAATAAAAAACAACACGACACGACACGAATACCATAATTTCTTAAATTTCACGCCTAAAAAACACGATAACACGACATGACTCATAATTCAGACAGGAATACGACACGACACGTCTATTACTAATGGTTTACTCATTACATGCCGACGATGATGTATTTTTCTGTGACTAATTTTTCATTTAATATTAAACATTTTATCTCAGAATTCAGTGCATGTGGATGCCCTGTCTAACATAGTTGTAACAACCCTCTCTTTTGATAGCCTATTTTATATTTATTTACTATATGTAGTAATTAATTATAAAATGATGGTTGTTGAGTAAATATTAATTTAATATGAAAAAGGTTAATATTTACTAAAATGTTGTGTGATTACCCGATGAGTTGGTAAAAATATCCATGTGGTAAATTATTGTGTCATAAGAATTAAAATGACATTTTGGTTTAATGAGAAACCGGGACTTTAAATGAGTTATAAAAATTTCCAAATGATAATTTGGAGGGTGTAGTTAGTCCCGGTAGGTGTGAGATAGTCATAATAAGTGCCATATTGCATTTTGGCATTTTGGGCACTTTTGACTGGTTATAGCTTAAATGTGTAGTTGCGTATCATTATATCGCGTATTAATTATTTTAAGTGGATAATTTTAGACTTAAGGCCCTATTAAGTCTTGCTAGCCTCACTATTTTCCTCATTTTCTCTTAACACACAAATGAGCCCTAGAGAGAGTAGAGATAGGAAGAGAACTTTGGAGAAAAGAGAGATTGGATCTTGGATCTTGCTTGCATCTTCCTCGAATCTGATTTTCCTACCTCAAGGCAAGTTACTTACTTGCTATTATATGATTTAAGTGGATTAATTAGCATTGATAATTGTGGATTGTTATGATTTAGTTTAGTTAGGGTTTTGCTGGATTTATGGGTATTAACCCTTGGAAATGGATTTGGATGATAAAATAATGTTAATGATGGTAGTTAGGTGTATTTATGGAGTTTTAGTTCCATTATATGAGCTTGGTTTGGTTGGTTTTGGGTTTGGAAGAAATTTGGAGTTTAAAACTCCATAGCCAAAACTTTGCAAATTTGCAGAACCGAATCGATTCGGCTTGGCCGAATCGATTCGCCTTGAGGCAGTTTCCAGGTTTGAGTCGACCGAATCGATTCGGTTTGTCCGAATCGATTCGGCAATTATGCAGAATCCCATATTTCCTGGCCGAATTGATTCGAAAATCTTGCATTTTCCTTTTCGTTTTTCTTTTCAAATTTTTAAACTATTTCTTTAGGATTAGGACCTAGGAACCTTCTTGAATGAAGTAAACAAAGGGTCCTAGAGTTTTAGTTGAGTTTCGTTGCCACCCTAGACTAGAATTGGGTCATATGGGATTTATTCCGGGGAGGTTTAAAGTAATGCTAAGGCATTACTTCATTTATTTAATTTTTGAGAAGTTAGGAAGTTAAACGCCCATGCTTGGAGTCTTAGGGGCTTATGGGAATCCTATGAACTTTGGTAATTGTAGGATCATAATGTATATTTGGAGACTAAGCTGGAACTTGTAATTTGAGGAATATTAATGATGATACTCGATGAGAATAGGTTCAACTAAAATGAACCCAAACTGTGTTAAAGATGATTGGTTCAAATAAAATGAACCCAGTTTTTTAATGATGTTAGGTTCGAATAAAAAGAACCAATCACATGGATATTGGAAATGGAATTTGGTAATGATAAATTGAAAATGAAAATGAGATTTAATATGGTAAATGTTAATTTACTTAAACACACCTCTCTAAATGACATCATAAAGGAAGTTCGCGCGTTTGGTGATGCCCCCTGGCTAATCAATGTAGGGTGGATATAGTCCTAGGCCATATGCGGGGTTTTTATATGTTTTCTGCGCTGGTGAGGGGATTCCGGGTGTGGTCCTGACTCTCCTGCAGGCATATGGCCGCTTTCCGACGTTGCGTTATGATCCCAGGCTGCCTTGTTTGATAGGCCCCTGGAAGATGATGGTCATTTAGGGGGGCGCCCAGTGGGGAAACTCGGAGGGGCGGTCTTAGAATCGTTATATATATATGAATATAACTTTTCTGCATCAAGTGGGACTTGATGGTTATATGCCATAAAGAGCATGGATACGTGCCATAAAGAGCACGGGAACGAGATATGTGCCATAAAGAGCACTTGATACTAACGGAATTCCTATTAAGGAATAGAAAGATGAAATGGAAAGATAATTAACTATGGAAGTTAATAAATCATTTTATTCCTATTAAGGAATATAAAAGATAATGTAAATTTGATAAATGAGGAAAGGCTTTAAATTTAAGTTATTTACTTTTCTTTCTCTTATGTAAATGACATTTTATTTCATCATTTAGTTAAATTGCCTTAAATTGTAATGTAGGCTTAACATGCTAGATAACATACCATATTATCATCCTTATCATTCATGCATAACTGTTCATTTCTATCATGCTTTTTATTTCTTCTGGTGATCATATAGAACCCGGCCCTGACCGGTTCATTTTCCTTATTGTGTATATAATTGCATCCGCTCAGGTGCTCCACCGAAAGGATGCCCGTTGTGATTATTCCTATTTCTTTGCTTTTGTCGGGATGTAAGATTTTGTGGATTATTACTGGTCATTGAATTAGACGCCCTCTTCTTTGTGTTCTAGATATGATCGGGTCTTACACTCGGGCGTGTGGCCCAAACTTTTGTATTTGTTTAATGAATGTATTATGTAAGATATTAAACTATTGTACTGTGTTGTATGTAGCTGTGGACCGACAGCCTATTCGTTCCTTTTGCATACATTCGTGTTAGATGTATTATATATATTCTTGTGGAATTCCACTTGCTTATCAGATTGGGTTGTTTAAATTTAATTTTCTTAACTGGATTTCAATTTCTAAACTTTTTGGCAACCCGTTTTCTAATTTATTGGGTGGTTTTCCCGTATACTCAGTTTATTTTTGTTGATGCTGAGAATGATATCCATCCATGATTCCTGTTATGTTTGAGTATCGGGCTGGCCACCCCTTATCTCGGATCGCGGGTTGTCACAGATGGTATTAGAGCATCAGGTTCTAGAGTCTTTAGGATCTATGTGGATTCGTCACGTTCTACCGTAGCGTTCTTTGATATAGATCCTAATGTTAGATCTGTGTAGTTGTCTATGTTTGCGATCTTCTGCAAGATAGATAGTTTCAAATAGTATTTTAAATCTATTGTTGCTTCATCTCAAATGTCGCCTAGAGAGGTCGCCCAGCGAGACGTAATAGGGTTGTAGAAGAGGAGGTAGATTCTCCACCGCCGCCACACGGGACCGTTAATGCTGTGGGTATAGCAAACATAGTAGCACAAGCAGTTAACACCGCCATGACTGCAGTGGTCCAACAATTACCACAGGCTCATCAACGGGCTCATGGTGTGCACGCTCCTACGGGACATACTCCGTGGGAAAGGGTTAGAGAGTCCTTCCTAAAGGGGCAATCCCCCAGAATTCGAGGGAGGCATGGATGTTATCAAAGCCAATACATGGAAAAATAACAGACAATGCCACCTTCGAATGATGGAATGTAGAGAGAAGAGAAACAAGTCCTTACCACTTTTAATCTAGTCGGATCTGCGTTATACTGGTGGGAGACAATAACCACACCAGAGCAGAGAGACACAATGACGATCACTGAGTTCTGGGCTTTGTTCGATCATGAGTATGTTCCTCCCGTAGTTTATAGGGAGATGAGAAAGAAGCTACAGGATGTTGTGCAAGGAGGTATATCTGTGGCGGAATATGTAGAGGAGTTTATACTGTTGGCGAATTTTGTCCCGGATGAAGTGGCTCCGGAAGGTAGGAAGATCTCGAAGTTTATGTGAGGTTTAGACTGGAGAATCGGGGCAACAATTACTGGGTAATCTAGCTTTATAAACTTTTGGTGAGGTTATGAATGCAGCCTCACCCCATTTCCATGAGGATCGGTTATATACACCGGGTAGCAAGAAAGCTACTATCGTGGGGAAAGCAGGAAAGCTTGGAGAACTTGGGATTGGAGGAGGAGCATTTCCCTCATACCAACCTTTGGGTAGTAAGCAGAAAGAGAGTGACCCTTGACAAAGGATTTCGTCTAAGAGACAACGTTTTGGAGGGTTTATTGCGGGTGGCAATAACATTAGGCACGGTAAGGGTGCTTCGAAACATGTAGGTCGGGGTGGTCATGAAGGTAAAGACCATCTGGGCCAAGGTATTACCCAGTTTAGAAATAATGGGGGTCGAGGTCGAGAGGATATGAAGGGATGGTGCTTCCTATGTGGGGAGGCAGGTCACTTTAATGGAGTGTCCTCGTTGGATTGGGGGTCAGTTTCCTAGGACTCCGTAGCAGCCATATGTTCAGTTTCCACCTCAGGCACCTGATCCGGTTGTTCCCATGCAGCAGGGATGGTTACTGTATGGGAGAGTTTATCAAATTTAGGAGGCTATACTTCCTCCAGCTTCGTTTGCACCGCCCGCTATTAAGGGTAAGTTTTTATTTTGGAGGTACTTGAGTTATGTGTTATTCGATGTGGGTGTTACGCGCTCATTTGTTTTGTAAGCTCTTCTCAGACTACAGATTTGATAAGATCTGCTGAGAGTATTTTTACTAGCGTTGAGTTTTATGGGTGATGGTTTGCTCATTTTCCTTGTTTGTAAACTTATAGGGATTTCTTGTGGTACTTTGTGCTTTGAGGCCGATTTACTCGTCCTTGACATGGTCGGGTATGATGTGATTGGTATGCCTTATCTTCGCGACCGACAAAGTTGAGTAGTAGCGTATAGGAGGGGTTCCTTGTTTGGATTCCGCTTTTGCGGTATGCTCCACACATGAACCTCGACGACGTTGGGAATGGGGAGATGTTATTCTTTCTTCTTTTAGTTCATTTCATTTTATTTTATTTTATTTTGTTGGTTAAGATACGGGTGGAAAGGTTTAGCCGAGAATCATGTAGAAGAGTGATTAATGGCTAATAAAGTGCAAAATAGAAGCACTGTATATAGTTCTCTCCTCTGAACGATGCGAGGGAGACTGGGATACGAAGTCGAATTTAGACTTCAGGCTATGCCTCGATAAGAAGGCTATTTAAAAAGGTATATATATGTTGTGGGGTATATAATTATTAGGCTTTATGAAAAGTGAATGTTTAATTTGTTAAAGCTTCAGTTATTTAAATGGTAATGTATATAAGTAGAATCTTTTCGGTCCCGAAAATGTGTCTTAGACCTGTATATCTTGATGACCAATAACGCGAGGTAGTAGTGTAACTGGAGGGTTCCTTGTTTGGATTTTGCTTTGGCGAGACGTCCCACGTATGAAACCGAGAAAATTTCAGGAGTTGAGAAAGGTCTTGGTCACTAGGGATATACTTAGTATTAGGCGTATACGACTTAGATAGAACATAGGTAGGTAAACCTTAGGATTATCTGGACATAAGGCCTTTAGTTTATGTGACGGTAGTTTAGGAGGGCTGTCGGGAGTTGACCACGAACAGATTGTGTGTTAACTCTAAGAGAGAGATTGGTTCCCTAGTAATGAGAAGTGGGAGATTTCGAGAAGTTTGGTTGGTTAGGCCGAAGAAGATGACTCCTCTCGTAGTTAGAATGTTAAATTGGCACTCAGCTTTCGAAAAGAAAAGGGTGAATTGATTCTCACTCATGAGCCCATGTTGTAAGCTCGAGGGTGAATTCCGTTAACAAGTCTCTGCCAGTATGGGAAGTAATAATACTGAAGCATTGACCTATTGTTTATGCGCCTCATAAGTTAAACTTGTGGGAAGTATCATCCCATGTTTGAATTAAAAATTCATCGTGGGGATGACGGCCGTGTAGGAGGGAGGTACTACTTCCTGGGCAGAATTTAGTCTTTCGTGTGAGTAACATTTCATTGTAAGATGTCGTAGGAGAGACAGGGGTGGTTAAGACCACATATACAAGCTGCTGATTTAGGGAATAGAACCCTGCTCTATTGACTTTGAGGGTGAGGTGCGTTTCTATAAGAGAATTTTTGTCCCGAATGAGAAGGACTTAAGAAAGGCAGAAATGGTGGAATCTCGCGGTTCTAAGGTTGCGGTGCATCAGGGTAACGACTTATGTGTCAAGTTATGCGCCACCAGTATTGGTGGCCGGACATGAAGAGGTTGTTGGACTGCATGCGGTGCCTTCGATTATAGTTTCCGACTGAGACAAGATTTTTATTTCCCACTTGTGGTAAGTTTCCAAGAAGCCGTGGGAAACGAATTGAAGTTTATCACTTCTTATCATCCTCCACAAAGGGCCAGACCAAAAGGGTAAACCATATGTTGGGGCATATACTCCTTATGTGCATCCTTGACTTCAAGAGTAGTCGGGATCAGTGTCTCCCACTAGTTGAATTCGCTTATAATGATTTGTATCGATTCACTATTGGGATGGCGCTTTATAAAGCCTTGTATGGTAGGCCTTGTGGATCTCCCGCTTGTTGGTTAGAGGTACGAGATGATAAGTCTCTCGGACCTGAAATGATCCGAGATACTTCTTCAAAAATTGAGCTCATTCAGAATCGCATTCGTATAACCAAGATCGACATAAGAGCTAAGTTGATGCGGGGAGAAGGCATGTGGAGATTGAGGTCGATGGACCAAGTGTTGGTGAGAGTATCGCCTATGAAGGGCATTAATCATTTTGAGTAGAAAAGGGAAAACTTTCACCGCGTTACGTTGGACCTTTCCTATATATGTTAAAGTGGGTCCGGTAACCTATTAACATGATTTATCAAAACATTTGCATCAAATTCGTGACGTGTTCCATATCTCCTCTGTAAAGTAGTACAAGAGATGTGATGGTGCCCTTAGGCACATTTCTTTCGAATTAGATGCAACTTGACGGTTCTTATAAGATGTAGTCAGTTGCTATTTTAGAGCGTGGAGAGTGGCGATTGAGATCGCGGGTAGTACTTTTAGTTATGATGCAAGGTAGTCATCACAGTGTCGAGGAATCGATATGGGATCGCGAAGATGACATGCGAGAAAAGTATCTGCATTTCTTCTTGCGAGGTATGCCTGAATTTTGGGGGCAAAATTCCCTCATAAGGGGGGGAGTATGTAACAACCCTCTCTTTTGATAGCCTATTTTATATTTATTTACTATATGTAGTAATTAATTATAAAATGATGGATGTTGAGTAAATATTAATTTAATATGAAAAAGGTTAATATTTACTAAAATGTTGTATGATTACCCGATGAGTAGGTAAAAATATCCATGTGGTAAATTATTGTGTCATAAGAATTAAAATGACATTTTGGTTTAATGATAAACCAGAACTTTAAATGAGTTATAAAAATTTCCAAATGATAATTTGGAGGGTGTAGTTAGTCGCGGTAGGTGTGAGATAGTCATAATAAGTGCCATATTGCATTTTGGCATTTTTGGCACTTTTGACTGGTTATAGCTTAAATGTGTAGTTGCGTATCATTATATCGCGTATTAATTATTTTAAGTGGATAATTTTAGACTTAAGGCCCTATTAAGTCTTGCTAGCCTCATTATTTTCCTCATTTTCTCTTAACACACAAATGAGCCCTAGAGAGAGTAGAGAGAGGAAGAGAACTTTGGAGAAAAGAGAGATTGGAGCTTGGATCTTGCTTGCATCTTCCTCAAATCTGATTTTCCTACCTCAAGGCAAGTTACTTACTTGCTATTATATGATTTAAGTGGATTAATTAGCATTGATAATTGTGAATTGTTATGATTTAGTTTAGTTAGGGTTTTGTTGGTTTTATGGGTATTAACCCTTGGAAATGGATTTGGATGATAAAATAATGTTAATGATGGTAGTTAGGTGTATTTATGGAGTTTTAGTTCCATTATATGAGCTTGGTTTGGTTGGTTTTGGGTTTGGAAGAAATTTGGAGTTTAAAACTCCATAGCCAAAACTTGGCAAATTTGCATAACCGAATCGATTCGGCCTGGCCGAATCGATTCGCCTTGAGGCAGTTTCCAGGTTTGAGTCGACCGAATCGATTCGGTTTGTCCGAATCAATTCGGTAATTATGCAGAATCCCATATTTTCCTGGCCGAATCGATTCAGAAATCCTACATTTTCCTTTTTGTTTTTCTTTTCAAATTTTTAAACTTTTTCTTTAGGATTAGGACCTAGGAACCTTCTTCAATGAAGTAAACTTAGGGTCCTAGAGTTTTAGTTGAGTTTGGTCACCACCCTAGACTAGAATTGGGTCATCTGGGGTTTATTCCGGGGAGGTTTAAAGTAATGCTAAGGCATTACTTCATTTATTTAATTTTTGAGAAGTTAGGAAGTTAAATGCCCATGCTTGGAGTCTTAGGGGCTTATCGGAATCCTATGAACTTTGGGAATTGTAGGATCATAATGTCAATTTGGAGACTAAGCCGGAACTTATAATTTGAGGAATATTAATGACGATACTCGATGAGAATAGGTTCAACTAAAATGAACCCAAACTGTGTTAAAGATGATTGGTTCAAATAAAATGAACCCAGTTTTTTAATGATGTTAGGTTCGAATAAAAAGAAACAATCACATGGATATTGGAAATGGAATTTGGTAATGATAAATTGAAAATGAAAATGAGATTTAATATGGTAAATGTTAATTTACTTAAACACACCTCTCTAAATGACATCATAAGGGAAGTTCGCGCGCTTGGTGATGCCCCCTGGCTAATCATTGCAGGGTGGATATAGTCCTAAGCCATATGCGGGGTTTTTATATGTTTTCTGCGCTGGTGAAGGGATTCGGGGTGTGGTCCTGACTCTCCCGCAGGCATATGGCCACTTCCCGATGTTGCGTTATGATCCCAGGCTGCCTTGTTTGATAGGCCCCTGGAAGATGATGGTCATTTAGGGGCGCGCCCAGTGGGGAAACTCGGAGAGGCGGTCTTAGAATCGTTATATATATATGAATATAAATTTTCTGCACCAAGTGGGACTTGATGGTTATATGCCATAAAGAGCATGGATACGTGCCATAAAGAGCACGGAAATGAGATATGTGCCATAAAGAGCACTTGATACTAACGGAATTCCTATTAAGGAATGGAAAGATGAAATGGAAAGATAATTAACTATGGAATTTAATAAATGGTTTTATTCCTATTAAGGAATATAAAAGATAATGGAAATTTGATAAATGAGGAAAGGCTTTAAATTTAAGTTATTTACTTTTCTTTCTCTTATGTAAATGACATTTTATTTCATCATTTAGTTAAATTGCCTTAAATTGTAATGTAGGCTTAACATGTTAGATAACATGCCATATTATCATCCTTATCATTCATGCATAACTGTTCATTTCTATCATGCTTTTTATTTCTTCTGGTGATCATTTTCCTTGTTGTGTATATAATTGTATCCGCTCAGGTGCTCCACCGCAAGGACGCCCATTGTGATTATTCCTATTTCTTTGATTTTGTCGGGATGTAAGATTTTGCGGATTATTACAAGTCATTGAATTAGACGCCCTCTTCTTTGTGTTCTAGATATGATCGGGTCTTACACTCGGGCGTGTGGCCCAAACTTTTGTATTTGTTTAATGAATGTATTATGTAAGATATTAAACTATTGTACTGTGTTGTATGTAGCTGTGGACCGACAGCCTATTCGTTCCTTTTGCATACATTCGTGTTATATGTATTATATATATTCGTGTGGAATTCCACTTTCTTATCAGATTGGGTTGTTTAAATTTAATTTTCTTAACTGGATTTCAATTTCTAAACTTTTTGGCAACCCGTTTTCTGATTTATTGGGTGGTTTTCCCGTATACTCAGTTTATTTTTGTTGATGCTGAGAATGATATCCATCCATGATTCCTGTTATGTTTGAGTATCGGGCTGGCCACCCCTTATCTCGGATTGCGGGTTGTCACATTAGTTTGGCTCCCACACCTAGGAAGTGAAATATCTATCTGTATTTGTACTATAATATAAAACGGAATACTATGGTTAATGTTTCCTAAGGCCATCTGTAGTGGTGTAATGCAAAATGAGGACGTGGAGATGTAAATGTACATTTTTTTTCCTTAGATTGTTGGTCCAATTTTTACACTGGGACAATGCAAAATGAGGATGTGGAGGAGATTGGGCGTTAAACATTTTATCGCCCAAATCTGGGCGGACAACATTATATCGCCCAGATTTTCCCCAGATCTGGCGGACAACATTTTACCGCCCAGATTTTCATCCGTTAACCCCTAACCGTTTATACCCATTGCAAATTTATCCATTGTAGCTAAATATTAATTATGCATTTACCCCCTATAAATAACATTTTCTCCTCTTCTATTTTTCATCCTTATTACAAAATTATTTCTACAACAAATTTTATCTCCTATATTTCACTCTCTCAAAATTAATTCCAAAATTATTCCTACAACACCCTTGAATATTTTTTAAATCCCAAAACTCAAAGACATATTTTTTATATATTCAATACCATTTATTTTGAAAATGTTATCTATTCAAAGAAAATGGTGTGGAAAACTTGCAAAAACTAATCCCATTCAACCTCCACCACCGAATTTGCCAATCTTGTATCGGAATTATCATCAGTTATTTGACGATAGTTTTTTGCATGCGAGAGACATGATTGTTGATCCTACAGCGAATCCAACCGACAGTCAATTCCATATGCGCGGTAGTATCCACGGTCCGATAGAGGTGTATGCTGAATTATCCCATATTCCATTTGTGCGAGCGGCCATTGGGAATTTCGGTTTTAGTCATTTATTTAGCGAATATTTTCCTAACTCTGACAACCAATTGACTGGAGCGCTCATAAGTACGTGGTCGGAAATAACTCATGCATTCCATCTACCGAGTGTGGAGTTGGGGATTACCCCTTATGATTTTGTCCATTTATCAGGAAAATATTTCAGAAATATTTTTCGCACTATATTTGTATTTTTATAAATTATTGTTGAATGTTTCCATATTTAATAATTCTTAAATTATATGGTTTTAGGAATTCTAATTGGAATCTATCCAATTTTTCCTAGTTTTCCAACATCTAGTCAATATACTATGGAGCAAATGTTCGACCTATATTTTCCCGAAATAGGCCACCCAGAGTTCAAAGGAAGAAATATTTCTTGTAAAACAGTAAAAAAATACATGCTGGATTGGTGCAAACAAGTTCTGAAGCAAAGACTAGCGAGCGAAGAACAGATTGCCATAGTTTTTATTTTATTTATGTTGAGCTCCATTTTTTTCCTGACGAGCCATAAAACCTTGTGTGGATTGGGCAACTTATTTAAACAATCTTAACGACATAGTTTCTAAGGATTGGGGTTCTGCCATTTTAGCGCGTGTTTACTATGCGCTTGACGCATGCACCACAAATGCGGAAAAATCAGTAAATTGTTTTTGACAACTTATAGAGGTATTTTTCCCTCTAATTTTACATTTGTATCACGATCATTAAAATTAAATTTTTTTAGTTTAATAATCTCCTGAATTCTAATGAGTTTTTCCTTAAACCTGCAGTACTTTGGCTATGAGTACCTTCACACGATAGCTCCCATATTGAACGATAATGTTGTGGAAAGATGGTCGCATATGCTACGATGGGTGTCTGATCAACGTGGGGCTTTATTGGGTCAGATGAGATTTAAAAGTTCGACAATGCAAGAGCAACTGGAAATGCGTTCTCCCGAGTCAGTCATATGGCAACCTTTTATGGGATTTGCAGAAAACCAGTTTAATATCGTTACAATTGCTCACGATTTTGGGCAAAGACGGATAATGATTTTGGATATCGAGTTAGGTGGAACTTGGTATCTCAGAGATCGTTGCTACCATCAAATGACAAGTCTCATTGAAATTCTAGAAAACCCACCGTATCCAATGGAATTCATTCCAATGGATATATATGTGGAACAAATTTGCAACCTGCAATTGCTCGTCTCGCAATCTCATTAGAGGACGAATGGTTGACATAGTGGAAGATTGTGCGTAAAGGTGCAATATTACCCTCCCTAATTCGGTGGAAAAATCATGACGGGGTGGGGTTCGCCTCGATTGCACCATCTGATTTGCGGGTACCCAGCGAACCAGCTGATAGATGGGAGGCTCCCCATATATACAACACACAAGGACAATCTACATTGTCAAATCTTATACCTTTGTCAAGGGAGTTTGAAGTTGACTATACAAATTTGAGTGGCACAACAGTCATTCAAGTAGACCCGCCAAGTACTCATAATGACTTAGCTCCCGGCACATTTTACTCATGCGACCAATGGCGTGATATGGTTTTTTTTAGAGAGGACTGCATAAGGAAACTTAAATCAATAATGTTATAACGAGAGCTTATGTGGAAAAGGTGGGTGAGAGAGCTTAAAGGCGCTGGGCCCATTTCGTCTACCGGGCACAACCCCATTCCACAATACACCCCCCGACATATATGGAGACAAATATCCAATTGCTTCTCCTAATATAGACCATCCACCATCACAAGACCCGAGAGCATCGGTCAATCAAACCTCTCTTGTCGATGATATTTTGGACTGTTCAACGAATTTCATTATCAGCAATATCTTAGTGGGGGTCCGATGTAAAGTTAACATTGCAATGTAGTAATTTGTTTTGATAATAAAATCGTTTTTATTTAATAACGATGTGGTTTATATTAGATTCAAGTGCAAACCTTGTATTAGATTCAAATGCAAGCATTTAGGTAAACATTTAGGTAAACTCATACTCAAGGACAAAATTATTTGGATTATATTAGATTCAAGTGCAAACATTGTTCAAATACAAACACCATAAAAAAACCAACATACATACTGTGCATAGTGGACAATAAACTCATACTTATGTAGTACAAATGCTTAATTGCTTAGGTCGAACCTAGTAAAAGTACAACAAAATGGTTTCGCATTACGTACTAGACATTTAGGTAAGTAAGATCGTTGCATATTAGAATCAACATATTCTTTATTATAGTTTGATATATTTGGTTCGTACTCTTCCCCATAATTTTCATATACGCATTCCGAGAAGTAATCATAACCAGAATTGGTGTAGTCTGAAATGTCGTTATCTGATGCCAACGCAGAATCGTTATATATGTCAATAATTTGTTCTTGAATGTGATGACAAGATTACATCGCGCGTTGTTCTTTGTGATATCATTGTAAACACCTCTCCATCTGCCATATCTCTTCCTCTAATAAATCAAGGCAAAACATCTCCGCTTCTTCGGGATATGATATTGTCCAAAGTGCGGCAGTCCGATTTCTCGGCACAGGTATATGATGGTAATGACAAAGAACCTCTAAGTCACACCTTTCATCATATTTTTTTGGCCATGACAGGTCTTCCCAAGGGTACTCAACTCCATCTCCTGGTCAGAACCAGGGGAGATTATGAAAATATGACCATAATCATTAAGAAAACAAACGAGAAGTATCAATCGGATAAGTTTGAAAAATTTATTTCTTTCCATACCAAACGTTACCGGAAATATCTGTGTATGATCCATTGAAAATGGTGAATTGTATGGAGATGAAGCCATGTTGGTAATGTTAGACGAAAAGGCGTTATATATATTGGCTTGTGGGGCGAGACTTGTTTTACCGTCCAACAAGGACGATTTGTCACGTTATGTAAAATATGAGGACTGATATTTTGTGGACATAAATCTTTTCAGCTTTAGTCATGTACACTTGTTGGGTGGGACTTGTTTTACCATCCAACAAGGATGATTTATCACGTCATGTAAAATATGAGGACTGATATTTTGTGGACATGAATCTTTTCAGCTTTAGTCTTGTACACTTATTGGGCGGGACTTGTTTTACCGTTCAACAAGAACGATTTGTCAGGTCATATAAAATATATGGACTGATATTTTGTGGACATGAATCTTTTCATCTTTAGTCATGTACACTTATTGGGCGGGACTTGTTTTACTGTCCAACAAGGATTATTTATCATGTCATGTAAAATATGAGGACTGATATTTTATGGACATGAATCTTTTCAGCTTTAGTCATGTACACTTGTTGGGAGGGACTTGTTTTACCGTCTAATAAGGACGATTTGTCACATCATATAAAATATGAGGACTGATATTTTGTGGGCATCTCCTCAATATGAGGACTATAAATATACAACTTTGATAGATGTTGAGCTTCACAATTACTACTCCTACAATATAAACATTTACCATGTCTAACAACGATATTGAGGAGATGATATTAGCACAGATTGCCCAAACATATGATCTATACTCTGATGATGAACCCACCATGGTACACAACAAATTTTGGGATGCAATACAATAGATGTCCTTACTGCACAGTAGTCGGGAAATACATGAGCGACGAACGGTGCACCGAGATAGAGAGATGGCTCATCACAATTTATGGAAAGACTATTTTCAGGAGAACCCCACATACCCTGAAGAAATGTTCAGGCTTAGGTTCAGGATAAATAAGGCGAGCTTCGATCGTATTTTGGAACCATTCTGTGAAAATGATTCATATTTTATCCAGAAATCGGATTGTGTTGGACGAGTGGGATTAATCTCTCAACAGAAGATTGTTTGTGCACTTCGTATGTTGGCGTACGGTGGATGCGGGGATTTAAAAGATGAATATCTGAAAATAGCTGAGATAACAACGATTCATACTTTAAAATGTTTCTGTAGGGCTGTAGTGAAGGTGTTTAGCCCAGAGTATTGTCGCACACCTACAACCGAAGATATAGCCCGCATGCAGCCAGAGAATGAACGACATGGGTTCCCCGAGATGATTGGGAGCATTGACTGCATGCACTGGGAATGGAATAACTGTCCACATGCATGGAAAGGATAATATCAAGGTCATTCCCATGCTACCACTATAATTTTAGAGGCATTGGCATCTTATGATACTTGGATTTGGCATGCATTTTTTGGAATGCCTGGTGCATGTAATGATCTGAATGTTCTTGCGAAATCTTACGTGTTCAAAGAACTTCTGGAAGGAAATCATCCCCCTATGCACTTTGAAATCAATGGAAACACGTATGACACGGGGTACTACCTTACAAATGGTATCTATCCGCCCTACGCAACTATTGTTAAGAGTTTCAAGAGACGGTCAGTCAAAAATAGAAGGTGTTCACACGAGCCCAAGAAGGAGCCCAAAAGGATATGGAACGGGCATTTGGCATCTTGCAACAATAGTTCCACTTTATCAAAAACCCGTCCAATTTTTGGGAATATAAAGACTTAGGTGTAGTTATGAAGGCTTGTGTCATATTACACAATATGATTGTTGAGGAAGAGTTGCGAGACGGGACTTGGCGGTCTCACCTGCCCTTACGTGACCCACCCCCTGCTTAAGCAGGCAAAGTCTCGCTAGCCATTATCAGTACCAGGTGAGGGAGGCAAAGATGTGGAACAAGGATGCCCATAACCAGTTACATGAGGACCTTATGGAACACATTTGGAATCGTCATGCAGAATTATCATCTTGATTATAATTTCAATATTATCCATTTACCCTACCTAATATATGTAGACAGTTTTCTTCGTACTAAATAAAATATGTTTGGGCAAAACTATTCATTGATGAACATTGGTAGAAAATCTAATAATTAATAAATTTGGATTACATAAATAACCATATAAATCTAATAATCTATTGTGAGAAGTTATGAAATGCTTGAGCCCGACGTTGCATTATCTGAGTCAATCGCATCTCGTGAAGGGGTATTTGTTGGGGGAGTGAAGTTACTTGTATCCATGTAAATAATGTGATCTTTGTCACGTCAGAGTTGAGCATAATACTCTTTGGTGCAAATTGAAATTAAACCACCAATCTTTTCATTTAGAGTTCTTTTGATTGGGATTGTGAAAAAATTTTGTCATAAAGTTTGTTGAATTCATCAGAGTTCTCTAAAATGAGCACTTATGAAGTCTCACTATTGGCTGCCGCTCGTTTCTTCCCTTTCAGTTTCACAACTTTACGTCCTTCCGGTCCTTTCAACAGATTATTGAATTCCCTTGTATCGTTCTTGTTCGAATTAAGTGGGTTTCCATTATCTTCTTCATCAGTATATTGTGAACCAGTGTTCGACACCGAATACTTTGGCAAAACATTTAAGCACCTCGTAGCAGTGGTCGTAATTGAATTTATGACCCGTTTTTTATAGAAAGTTATCACGAGCTCGTTGTACCTATAAAAAAAATATTCTCGCATTAGTTTTACAAAATTATGAATTTAATTATAAATATAAAATAATTAAATATTAATTGTAATTACCCATGAAACCTCTGACGTGCCATTTTTTCCCCTATCGTAAGCTTTGGACAAGTTCGTCGTATACAACACACAATCTGTGTTAATTTTTTGAAATTTTCCCTGCAATGTATTCTCAAACCGTTTGTAAATGACACCCTCACTTGAGTTATATTTGTTCGTAATTTTTTCCCATAATGTTGGACCTACTTGGTTAGTCCCCATAGCACCATCTATAGAAAATTTAACGTATTCCATACAAAGCAACACCTTATCGTGTGCATTGAAATTTGGCAATCGGCTAGAATTAGACGGAGTACTTTGGGAAGAAGAATCCATTATAATGATTTGAATTATAATGTTCAAAGATATAAAATACCCTTGTTTTCAAAGTTTTTGACGGGAGTAATATATATACAAAAAAATAATGTAGCTGTTGTGAATATGTTTTACCGTTACAAAAGTTACCGTTTGGATATTAATTTTTTTTTTCAAAAAGAGGTTGTGCGGACAATATATAGGCGTCTAGAAATCTGGTCGGTATTCTTTTTAACGCCCAGAACGTCTGGGTCCCACTTACACATTATGTATTGACCGTTTAGATTTACATTCCCCTAACATTTTCTCTCTCCTCCAACTGCACATTTTCTTACCCATCGTAAGACATAAATGTGTAAAATTACACATTTACACCTTCCATTACAGATGGCCTAACCCATCCATGTGGACACATCGCACATCCATCTTATTAAACCGTACAAATGTTTAATTGTGAAAATATTGGGTGGTAACTCAGCAGCCATATGTTTGAATATGTGAAAGGCTCTCTTACTTCTCCGTTTTCTACTTAAAAAGAGGAGAGAGATTCCCCCTCTATTCACCCTCATAAAATGTAAAAACCCCGTAATACCCTTCATTTTTATTCTCCCATCCCATAAGAATTCGAGATCCTCCTTTTTTATCCCTTCAGCTCCCCTCAAACTTTACTCCAACCAACTGTTGCTCTCACATAAGAATCTGATTTGTTGTCATTTATCCCTTCAGTTCCCCTCAACATTTACTTCAACCAGTTATTGCAACACGAGGAGATCAATTGACATCAATGGCAGCTAAAACACCACTAAGTAAATTGGCACCATAAGTTATTTTTTCATTTCGACTATTTATTTGAAACTCCATTGTATATTGTGTTCCTATTGTTTATTCTCCCAAAATCCATGTTCATAACACTCTATTCTTCCATAATTTGTAGTTTGTATTTTCAATTTCATACATCAATTTTAATTCCAATGAATATTTATCTCATTTTTACTTTCAACCAATGGATGAATATGGAATTATTATTCTTATACAACAATATTGTATTTGAAACAACGTTTTTCACATTATTACATATTTCCATTGATGTTTTAGTGTAGCCAAAAATCAGTGTTATTTGTTTATTTTATTCCCAAGTCATTAATGAATATATAATTGTGTGTCAATGGCTTGATAGATATTTGATGAGGATTACACTTGAATATTGAAGAAAATGTAATGATGGGGCATTGGCTTGAAAAAAATTAATGGATGGGTAATGAGCATTTTTTTGTGGGGCTTTAATTCATGTTTGTATTAATTTTTTATTTTAGCCAAATAAGGAATGTTAATTCCAATCCAAACATGTACCATTTGTAAGTTCAAGTGTAATGAGATTTATTTTGGGGTTTTGAAATCATTTTCATAATGTAACAAATTTTAAGATCCCATATTTGCGCGTGCTATTTTAAAACATTATGTATTGATATAATTCTTACATGTATGCTATAGACATACATTAATTTGGCAGATAGAATTTTGTTTGTTGTGTTATGTTAACTATATAATACCATGTTTGAAATCTTGTGTTGTGTTTTATTCTTCTTACTTGAAGGTCAATTTGAATGCAATTATAAGCTATTTGTAATTTCAATCTATGGAATGCACATCATGTGTTTGAGTAAATGTTGAATTGTGGTTGGAAATAATTTTATTGATTTTCATGTATGATCATCAAAACTCTTACTCTATTATGGTAGGACAAAGGATTAATGAATATGGAAACTCAAGTCCAATGCACTTGGAAGGCTTTTTTTAATTGAAATCTTATTTGTAATTGTTATGTGTCTTAAATCATCAACTCAATTGAATTTTTTATATAGAAATCTTATTTGTAATTGTGAATTGTGTAAAAATTTCTAGCATATATTATAATTATTGTTCTTTTAATTATTAATATTTTATATATTTACCCAATTATGCACATAATTAAGTGAACCAAGGATTTTAGTCATGTATTCCCAACATGAAATTTTTAAAGATATGTAATATAGTGTTAATTCATATAGGAAATATGTATGAAGTCAATTGATTGTTATATGTAATTGTGTAGGATATTACTGCAATTTGGGCACGAATAGTGGTATTTTGTTCGGAGATTGAATGAATTACCAGTTTGTTTATGAGGTAAATTAAATTTAATTGTGTATCTCTCTGGACTTAAGTTTTCTTTTGGAAAAATGAACCGATCCCTTAGGATCGGTTCGGATGTTAAGATCGATGTAGTATAGTTATCACAATATGCATCTAACAATTGTCTGAGATATCAATTCTACATATACAAGCAAATCATGTTTTTATATGTACGTTATCTTGACTGAACCTTATTTCAAAGCAACATCCCCAATAATATAGGTTTTTTTATGAAATATAAGTAATTATAGTGATCCTAATAATGCACATGAAGGGAAGATTTGTTGTAGCAAAACCTCGATAACATTAACCAATTCACAACCCAATCCATATACCCACGATAAAAAAAATAAAACTTCAAATTTTGGGTTTGAAACAATTCTACATTTAACAAGATAATACTTATTTATTTTTATCCATCACCACCCCATAAAAAGTTTCTCACCAGTTTCCCAACTCTAATAGTTACATATAATGTAATTTCAAAAAGGGACATTGTATAAATAAGAATCTTAGAAACAACCGAATGAATCGAGATACGTATCCCCATGCACTAGACAAACACCCATAGTCTCTTTCATCTAACCTGTTAGAAACTTTCTCCAAAACCCACTCTCAAAAGGTTGCATACGTTGAACCCTCGGGAATTAGTCTTTAGATAGGCTGGGAATTAATAAATATTCACAAATCTTAGGTTCATAGCTTGAATCCTTGTAGATGTGTACAACCCCTGCCCCTGTGTGGCCACCTCCTATAGATTTTCCCACTCATTTAGATCAATGTGTCTACACCAGCCCTACTAAATTTCTCAGGTTTCTAAGCTGCTAGAAACTTATGAGTTAATAAAATAAAAATATGCATTCCCACTCTTTCCACCCAATGCATCACTGCATAGGACAGAGGCAAACAAGTATATCACAACCCTTAAACAAATTGGTAAATATATCTGGAAACACCAATAAACTTTGTTATATTCGAATCTCTTTTTAATGAAATTGAATGTGCGAAACTCGTATCATTCCTCGATTCAAACCTGTGATACGCAGGTCATAGTGGAGCCGTCCCATTCTTGTATTGGTGACAACCCTATTTAGTTGTCAAAAATAAAAACAAAATGTAAAACGAATCTCACATAGTCGTAAATTAATCTGAGGAATCATAAATCTTATACAGTAACGAATGGTACTTTGGGAAACTACTATGTCTTCTTTATATTCTTCTAAGCAAAACATATAAAATAGTAATTCTTGAAACCAAACAGGTTAAATCCATTTTATGGCGCATCACAGATCTGTATAAATATAGCATATTTTAGAATTAAGATAAAGAATAAATATTATATATATTTAACATTTGGGGGGTAAACTGAGATTCTTTGATATTGAGTTAATGTTCTTTTGAGTCTTTAGCTTCATCGGTGAGGCAGTTTTGATATCAAGTTTAATTTTTGTGGTATATAATTAAGTTTTATTCACTAAAAACCTAATAATAACAAATTAAAAAAGTATTAAGATGATTCCCAGGTGCGCCATGGTTTGCAAATCTGGGTACATTCCCATTGTTTCAACCCAATTCATCCCTGCATTGGACACATGCAAACAGTTATATCACAACCCTTAAACCAATCTAATGGTAAAGATCTATGGAACAACCTATAAACTTTGTTATCTTCTAATCTCTTTTCAATCAAATTAAATGTGCAAAACTCATATCATTCCTTAATTCGAACCTGCAACACGCAGGTCATAGTGGAGCCATACCATTCTTATATTAGTGACAACCCTCTTTAGTGGAAAAAAAAACCCAAAATGTAAAATGAATCTCACATAGTCATAAATTAATTTGAGGAAATATAAATATTAGACAGTAGTGAATGGTACTTTGGGAAGGACCCCCTAACTGTTGCTCATAATACTATGTATGCTTTCTATTCTTAAAAGCAAAACATATGAAAAAGTAATGCTTAAAACCAAACAGGTTAAATCCATTTTATGAGTCATCACAAATCTGTATATATATAACATATTTTAGAATTAAGACACAGAATAAATATTGTACATAATTTGTTATAGGATTTACACTTTACATAAATGATTTTTTAATTGATTCATTATTATTCTTTAATTCAAACCCTCAAGCTAAATATCTGGACTCGCCCGCATGTGCAACACTCATGGGAAAAACTAGTTTAATAAAAAGAAAGAGGATTGCCTCCTTGCCACCGGTAACATTAGTTTTTCATTTTTCTTGGTTCTGTTCCTTTTCCTCACTGAAAACAGGTAAGTACATGATTGTTACATTTTCTACGTGTCTTTTTCATGGACTACATCTTCATTGTTCATAAAATATTTGAATTTAAAAAATTTTAAAGTCAATATAGTTGGTGCTTATTTTGTTCCTTTCGAATTTATAAAGCATCAATTGTTTGCTTTCGGTCCTTTACTACATATTAGAATGCTTTATGCATGTTCTTCGTTGTAATTTATATGTATGAATGAATTAACTTACCTTCTTATTAGGTCTACAGAAATATGGGAATTATTGATTAGTTAACAATTATTAAACTACATCCTATGATATTATTTTTCTTCTTGCAGTATTTTTAAGGCATTTTAGTTTCGTCTTCTAAGCTTCCAAATTATTCTAGTTTTTTTTCTCGTCAAGTTTTAAGCTATATGGAAATTTCATGCCTCAAAATTTGAAAATAACTATATTTTTGTTTGGACTTATATGCTTACAAATTTTACTATTTAAATTTTGAGGGCGAAAATTCTTGTATAGCCATTTTTAGTTGCAACCTGAAGTTACCAAATCATACAATATTAAGACTGACACAATAGGTATTCAACTTTGGAACTTGTACTTTTCTATGTTCTAATTTTGGTATTTTATGTTTTTAAATTATTTGCACCTAAATTTCAAAGTAAATATATCACAATCAAACCTAGAGTTTTAATTGAAAGTGCATAAATTGACAATTACGTAATTTTTAAAAATTTACGACATGAAGATCCATAATGATTATTGTGATCAAATGTCCACAAATTATTAGTTGTAAATGGGATATAGTTTCTGTGCGTACCCAAAATTAGGGTGATGGGCCTGGACGAGTATCCCAATTCGGGCGGCCCAAAGTCCAGACCCCCCTTCTCTCTATTGATTATGATCCAGTCTCTTCCCACGTTCCCATTAAGGGAGGTTTTAGGGAGAGATGGAAAATGTGGGGGAGTTCAACACCCCCACTTACTAAAATTAACATGTATATATTGAACCCTAGGTCCGGGGCAAAGGACAAGTTGTATTTTCTATAACCACTCTCCGGAGTATATAGAAATAACACTGACTGCACCACCGTGGACGTAGGCACATCTTTGCTGAACCACGTACATCCTTTGTTGTGTGATTGTCATTTTACAATCCTTATTTGTGCTTGGTGATTGCCTTTATCCCATCTGTTTGTGTTGCATAATAATTGTCACCACAATTGGCGCCGTTTGTGGGAAACGTTCATCTTCCCTAAGAAAAGCCCACACCAAGAAAGGAGTTTAAAATGTCTGGTCATAGTAGAAATGCTCCCCAGGCAGGGGATATTCAAGAACCACATGTTCCTCGCAGGATTAGATCCGAAGTTTGACGTTCAGATTAGAGAGCTCGCTTTGAAAGGCCAGCCTCAGAAGAAATCCAAGGACCAACGAGGTCCACGCAGATATCCAGACTGATTGATGCATACGAGGTAAGGCTCCACGAGCAGAGGGAGTCTTCTCGCAAACACGAGGCTGAGAATGATCGCTTGAAAATAAGGCTGGAAAGACTGGAGAGAGAGCTCCATAATGATAACAGGAGACGTCCATACCGCACTCCTAGCCCTCAGGCGAGCAAGTCTCGCAGCCGAGGAAGGAGCCCTAGGCGAGGATCCCAAAAGGTTGAGGGAGACGAATCAGACGACGACCTCCGCGAGCAGCTACAAAAAGCTCGTCGTTACCAGAGCCCTACTCGCAGTAACGAGAACATACGAAATCTGGTCCGCAAGGAGATGGACCAAAATCCTGCCCACCACGGTACCAGATTGAAGCTCTCAAAACCCAGATGAAGTCCCCTTTCAGGAGGGAAATTGAAGAAGAAAAATCCCCCAATAAATTTTCCATCCCAAGATTCAAGATTTATGACGGTAAGACTGATCCCATTGATCATGTCAGGCAGTACCGACAGGCCATGACCCTCTGGAACCACCGGGATGCGCTAATGTGCCAAATTTTTCCCTCGAGCCTGTATGGTGTAGCACAGAAGTGGTTCGAAAGGCTCCCCCGCCGGTCCATCAAGAGTTTCAAATCCTTGGCCGAGCTTTTTACGGCCCGATTCATTACTAGTAGCTCCCATCCCAAAAGGATGGATGCTTTGCTGACAATGAAGAAAATGCCTCAAGAGACCCTCCGAGACTACGCGAAGAGGTACTGGGAGTTATTCAACGAGGTCGAGGATTACTCGGAGCAAGTAGCAGTGGCATCTTTCAAAATTGGGCTACCCAGTTCTTCCCTTCTATACCAGTCCCTGACGAAGAAGGAGGCTATGACTATTGACGACCTAATGGCTCGCATCGAGAAGTACGCTAAGGTGGAAGATGTCACCCACCTCAGTACAGGGGAAAACGATCAACCTAAACTCACTACCAAGGGCAGTGACAAAGCTGAGAACCAGAAGAAAGGAGGAAAGAACGGGGAGGAAAATGGCTCCACAAATGGAGGTAACAATGATGCGTCAAAAGCATTTCAGGCGGTCAACACCATCTTCAAAGAACCAATTTACAAAATTCTCACGAAAATCAAGGATGAGCCATTCATCAAGTGGCCCAAGAAGATGGGAGGAGATCCTTCGAAGAGGAACAATGCACTAAGATGCGCTTTTCACAAAGAGGGAGGACATAAGACTGAGCATTGAAAAGCTCTTAAGTCTCACCTCGAGGAGCTAGCCCAGTCCGGGCATTTGAACGAGTTTTTGGAGAAAAAGGTAGAAAAAGTGGCTGCCAATAGAGAGGTGAGACCTGATAACATGCTCGAAGATGATGCTGGACATGAGTTTACAGTAATTCACGGGGCATCTGATGCCAAGCAGATCCAAGGAAATTCAGCTCGAATGGAGATAACGAAACTTACAGCGGAAATGTAGGATTTTCAGATCGATCCAACAAAGTCACAGGCAGGAAAGCGTCGACGAGCAGATAACATCAACTATAATAAGTATATTGTTTTCACATATGAAGATCTGGTGGGAGTGAGAACCCCATATCATGATGCTCTAATCATTACCCTCAGGATAGCTAAATTTGACGTCGACATGTTGCTCGTCGACCAAGGAAGCTTATCCGAAGTAATGTATCTCGACCTATTCAGAAAATTGAAGTTAAGCGTCGGCGACCTAAAGGAAGCTACCGGCCCTTTAGTTGGCTTCGCTGGAAAAATAACTATGCCCCTGGGAAAGATTGTACTGCCAATATGCGCAGGAAACGTCTCCAAGATGATCGAGTTTTTGGTAGTTGACATCGACTCGCCATACCAGGCCATCCTCGGTAGGGGATGGCTTCATACAATGAAGGCAGTCTCCTCGACCTACCATTAGAAACTCAAGTATGTAACCGAGCGAGGAGTAATGGATATCCACGGTGATCAGGCAAGCAAGAAAGTTGAAGAAGGTCTGACACCTTCTAAATAGCAATTAAAGTATGGAAGACCTGGAGTGGAGGAGACCAGGCTCCTCCCCTCTGAACGGGTCGTCGAGGACTTGGTAGAGGTTACGGATGGAGATAGTAGTAGTAACAGAGTCTTCTTAATTGGAGCATCTCTCACTGACCAGGAACAGAAGCAATTGACAACTCTGCTGAGACACAACGTAGATGTTTTCACATGGGAACCATACGAGCTGCCTGGAATCGATCCTAGTATGGTCTGTCATCAGCTGCACGTCGATCCCACCTTCAAACCAATCACACAGAAGGCACGGTGAACTGCACCCTAGAAGGAAAAAGCGATAGAAAAAGAAGTTGAAAAACTGTTGGATGCAGGATCCATACGGGAAGTACAATTCCCCAAGTGGTTATCCAACCCAGTAGTAGTTCCAAAAAGCAACGGGAAGTAGAGAGTTTGCATCGACTTCACTGACCTCAACAGGGCGTGCCCTAAAGACAGTTTCCCCCTCCCAAAAATAGACCAACTAGTAGACGCCACTGCAGCTCATGAGCAAATGAGTTTTCTGGATGCATACTCAGGGTATCATCAGATCCCCTTATATGCCCCAGACCAAGGCAAAACATCGTTCATCACGACAGTTGGATTATACTGCTACAAGGTCATGCCCTTTGGGCTAAAGAATGCAAGGGCAACCTATCAGCGGATGGTCACCAAGATGTTCAAGGACCAGATGGGAAACACCATGGAGGTCTACATCGATGACATGCTCGTCAAAAGCAAGAAGAAAGAAAACCACCTCTCAGACCTGTCAAACACCTTCGAAATCCTCAGGAAGTACCGAATGAAACTTAATGCGAGCAAGTGTTCCTTTGGTGTCCAGTTAAGAAAATTTCTTGGGTCCTTGGTCAGTAAGAGAGGCATAGAGGCTAACCCAGACCAGATCGATGCAATTAACAGGGTACAACCTCCTCGAACAATTCGGGATATATAGAAGCTCACTGGTATGCTCGTTGCCTTAAATCGCTTCATCTCTAAATCCTCCGAGAAATGCAAGCCTTTCTTCGAGCTTCTAAAGGGGAACAAAACGGTAGAGTGGAGCCCAGATTGCTCGCGAGCATTGGTCAAGCTCAAAGCTTACTTAAGCTCTCCACCACTGCTCGTCATACCACGACAAACAGATTCTTTGTACCTGTACCTCTCCGTTTCCAACCACACTATTGGCTCTGCATTAATATGCGAGGTTGCAGGAATCGAGCACCCTGTTTATTATGCGAGAAAGACCCTACTAGATGCCGAGCAGAGGTACCTACCACTGGAGAAGCTCGCCTTTGCACAAGTAGTGGCTTCAAGGAAGCTGAAGCACTATTTTGAAGACCACACTATCATCGTCCTAACATCGCACCCCCTTAAGGCAATCCTAAAGAAAGCGGATTTGTCGGGCAGGCTGTCTAAATGGTCAGTCAAGCTCGGGCGATTTGACATCCAATTTCAACCAAGGAACGCAATCAAGGGGCAGATCCTTACTGATTTCATAGCCGAATTCACGGGCGAGGAACCTTCCAACCCACCTCAACTAACAAGGCAAAAGGAGAACCAAATGACAGAAGAAACCTGGAAACTGTTTATTGATGGAGCCTCCAACTCAAAGGGGGCAGGGGCAGGGGTAGGCATTGTCCTCGTTACTCCAGAGAATACAATCCTTGAACAAGGAATCAGGCTTGGATTTGCAGCCTCCAACAACGAAGCAAAATACGAAGCCTTAATAGCCGACCTCCAGAAGGCACACACTTTAGGAGCAAAGAATTTACAGGTGTTCGGCGATTCCCAATTAGTCTCCAATCAGATAAGTGGAGACTACAATACAAAAGATGAAAGAATGGTAGCTTACCTCGCCTTAGTGAAAAAATTAATGGTGAGCTTTGAAGAGATCAATATCCAGCAATTTACAAGAGGGAAAAACAGCCATGCTGATGCCCTAGCAGCCCTAAGTTCGAAAGTCGACTCCGACCTAAAAAGAACCATCCACATCGATTTCCTCACTCATTTGAGCATTAACCGCGACAGCAAGCCGCCAGACGTGGAACAGGTACTCCAGGTGGGATCAGCTCCCAGCTGGATGGACCCCTTAAGGGACTATTTAAAGGATGGCACGCTCTCGGATGATAAGAAAACTGCCCACCAGATAAGAGTCAAAGTTGCTCGCTTTCACTTATCTCCAGAGGGCAACTTGTATAAGATATCTTTCTCCGGACCCTACCTCCAATGCGTTCACCCAGGGAATATCGAGCAAGTGCTGCATGAGCTTCACGAAGGAGTCTGTGGAAGCCATATCAGAGGAAGGTCTCTAGCTTTTCGAGCAATGAAGGAAAGCTGTTGGTGGACATATATGCAAAGGGACTCTGCAATGTATGTCCGCAAGTGCCTGAAATGCCAACTTCACGCTCCTATGGTCCACCAACCTGCTAGCGACCAAAATCACTGACCAGCCCATGGCCATTCGCCCAATGGGGAATTAACATCGTGGGACCATTGCCTACCACAACCGGCAATCACAAATATATATTGGTTGCAACTGACTACTTAACCAAATGGATCGAGGTGGAACCCCTGGCGAACATCCGAGATGCAGATATGATAAGATTCATATGGAGAAATATAATCACTCATTTGGGCATCCTCAGAACCATCATCACCGATAATGGAACGCAGTTAGAAAGCTGCTCCTTTCAGGGTTTCTGTAACAAACACGAATTCAGACACCACTTCAGTTTGGTAGCCTACCCTCAGAGCAATGGACAAGCTGAGGCTTCTAATAAAACTATGATCGACGGATTAAAGAAGCGATTGGATCGAGCCAAAGGTGCATGGGTAAATACATTACCACATATTCTATGGGCTTACCGAACCACTCCACGGCGAGCAACAGGAGAAACCCCATTTTTGCTGACATATGGGATGGAAGCAGTCATCCCACTAGAAGCAGGTTTGCCAACAATAAGGTCCAACCTTGTCGACCAGGGCCATAATGATGGAGCATTACTCGCTGAGCTCGACCTAGCCAACGAGCACTGAGAGTTAGCCCTAGTAAAACTAGCGAGCTATCAGCAACAGCTCGAAAAGCATTACAACAAGAGGGTCAACCCATGGACATTTCGAGTTGGGGACTACGTCCTAAGGAAAGTCCTGGGCAGCGCAGTAAAACCATCAGACGGCAAGCTAGGGCCAAACTGGGAAGGACCCTTCAAGATAACAAGAGACAATCTGCAGGGCGCCTATCACTTGGAAACGATGGAAGGCAAAGAGATACCACGAGCATGGAACGCAACCAATCTCAAGAGATTTTATTTTTAGATCTTTCTTTTATTCTTTTGTTATGGAATTGGAAGTTCATTTTCCTTGTCATTAATGAAATTATTTAAACATTAGCATTCTGATAAGTAACATCTATATCGTACATCTTTTCCAAATGACAGGCACATTGATCATTACGCCATATCAGGGGAGTGTCCCTCCTCAGGTCGTCGTTATGAAACACGAAAGACCTCTTGACATTGCCCCTGGCAATATATGAAACCCTACAGGAGATCCTAAGGTAAAATGGCCAAATCTAAACTGGTCACCAAACCTTCTTTGGTTAAATAAAATCCTGATCGGATGAAACATCCAACAGCAGGTGTGTCTTCGCCAATTACCACACTTAAGCCTAAGGGAGTGTGACGACACGACCTAAAAGGTAAAGTGGTGCACAATGGTATATTGATGTTATACTGGACTGGGAGGACACTTGCAAACTTAGAAGATCACGAAGGAGTAAGAACTTGGAGAATATAAATGCACTTGTTTAGTCGGCTAAATTAGCCCAAACATAAATTTTATTAATCCATTATATTTACAACAATGGTGATACATGTTTAGTCGGTGAACTTGCCCAAAGCATTTACACTACAAAAAATACACTGAGAAACTACTAACAAAATCCTAATGAGGATGAGGCCTCTGAGCAAGGTAATCATCCACTTGGGCTCTTCGGCCATCATCAGGATGAGGGGCTAACCCCTCCTCAACTTCGTTAGCATCCGACTACAACAGCTGCCGAGGGATGGCATCTATGGGTATCCACTGATCATCTCTTCGAAAGGGATTGGGCATCCGAGTGGAAGGGGATATTTTATGGCGATACCAGAGCATTGAGTTCCTTGGAACTTGCATCTCCCTTAATGCACTCAACCACCCCCTGATGAAGGCGAGCTTCTCAAACTCTGTCAGCCTAGTCGGAGCATCTTGCCAACCCTGGTCGTAACCGTTGGCCCATACTCACGGAGGTCCTTTTTTAAACAGGTGTCGCAACCGAGTAACATCCCTCTAGAGCCCAACAACAATCACATACGCTCGCTGAACATCATCACAAAGCTCCACCATTTCTCTAGTTGAACCTATGGTGTTCCTGCGAGCTCGCAGAATGACTGGAACAGAAGAACCCTGCAATGCAGGAGGCACATCACTCTGACTAGCCCTACCTCACGATGACAAGGAACCCCGTAATACTACTGGAGCAGTGCTCGACCCATGCTCCCTAAGTCGTGAGACCTCTCTTCTCAGAGCCTCATTCTTCTGTTGAAGAACTTCCCCAACTTGATTGATCTCAGAGGCCTCTAATAGCATCATTCTTAGCGCGTTAACCTCCTCTTGGATTGAGGCACCAATATCCTCCATCTCTTGAAGCCTGTCCTTCAGCTTGGCAACGAGCTCAGTTTGCTCTATAAAGCGCTTATTCCTCAATCGTAGAGATTTGCAGATCCTCACAAAAGTGTGACGAACTTCGGAGCTTACATCAGGCCCCAGCATCCTTCCCAATTGGGAAGTAGCGAGAACGTAATCATCAACATCAATCAACTACAAGCAATAAAAAAAATAAGGGAGAGAAAAAGACAAATCAGTGCACTGAGAAAAAGAAACCTTTTCATTAATAAGGGTTAAAAGTACATCGAGCAGCGAAAAGAAAATTTAGGTACAAAGTAATCCTAGATGACAAATAGTTAGCAACCTCAGGTTGCCAAGAGGTCGAAGGTTATTTCCCTTTATCAGCACCAGCAGGAGCACCGCCCTCAGCAGGGGTAACCTCTGTCGCCACAACAAGGGAGACGTCAGCAGGGATTATCTAGGGGACAGGATCAGCGCCTTCGACAGTTGGGGCAGGGACTTCATCTACAACTGCCCTCGGCCCTAGATCGTGTTCATCAAATAGAGGAGATGCAACATCCACTCCGGCAGCTATGAGGTCCTTGTTCCAGCCCTTCTTGAAGTTCAGACGGCTAATATAGCCTATCTGAACTTCAGCATCCTCATATGTTGTAGTCCAACCAGAATTATATGAGTCTTCCTTAGCAGTGACCGCCTCAGACTCCTTCTTCTTTAGCTCCTCAGACAGCACTTTGTTCTCTTCCACGACAGCGAGCTTGCTCGAGCAAACCAGGTCATAGCCTTGCCGCGGCTCTTTCAACTCTTTAACTGTTGTATCCTTCTCTCCGTTGGTATTAGCAAGATCCAGATCGGATGATATCCGAGCAGTATCAATGGCCCTAAACCTAGCCTCGATCTCTGTACCCTTCAACCTCAAGGCTTTATTTTGTTGCTTAAGTTCATCATTTCTCTTCACCATCTCATCGTGAGAACGAAAGAGCACAACGAAGTCGGTCACAAACTGCGAGAAGAAGAAAACATCAGAGGAAGGAAGTAATGAAATTCATCAAAACATGGGAGAAAAGAAAAAATCTTACCAAAGCTAGCCTCTGGCTAGCCTGAAGGGCCAATTGATCAGACCCCAGCGCCCTTTGGCGATCAGCAAGAAGAACTGCTCTCTCGAGCAGCGCGGGGGCTAACTGAGGAGAAATTGTGACTGAAGCTCCCTCAGGTAGGGCAGATATTGGGACTAAGGCTTGCCCAGCCTTCGTCCTTGCCTCCATCTTCCTCCTCTCTTCCTCTTTCTCCCTATCCATTCTTCTCCTCTCCTCTATCCTCTTCTTCTCCTCCACCTTCTTTCTTTCCTCTTCCTTTTTTCTCTCTCTGTCCCTTACTTGCTCTTCTTATTTCCTCTTCTTCTCCTTCTCCTGAGTAGAAGACCGAGAACCAATAGCCATAGCCCCTGAACTAGACTTCTGCTTCTTCAACCTCTGTGGGAGAAGCATGTGGTCTTCATCATCATCATCCCGAATTAGATTCTTCCTTGGAGGAACCATCTCCTCACTCAAACTGCAAGATGTGCTCAACGACTCTCGAGCTTCAGAAACTTCCCCACGTTCAGAGGAACAGCTACTACTGGAGCTCCCTCCACCCAAATTGCTTACAGCACTACCTGCGATATCGGTTTCAGAGCTGCTCTCCTCCTCGTCCAATTGGATGGGATCCGCAGCAGTCTCTTCAGAGGTATCAAACTCAGGGATACTGTCCATAGGGCTTATTATAAAACTGGAGCCAACGTTCTTGTACTCAAGCAGAAAAGCAGCAGACCAGGGATGCTCGTCGTCACCCAAAGGCTCCCTGATATTCCAAGCCTTAACCAATTTAGAGAGACAAACCTCGCTGAGAGCAGGTTCCAAATTCTTCGACCTCGCTGTAGAGAAAAGCAGAGAAAAATCAGAAAGATCACAAATCAATAAAAATTAGAAGAGCAGAGAAAAATCTACCTATGTATTCTTCCTCATGAAAGGGAACAGAGAACCTATCAAACCTCGACCCTTCAAACTAGGGAGAAAATTGCCAGTTTCTAGCAAGGAAACCTTCTTTCCAGTAGTCCTTATGGGAATCAGGTAGGTTCACCACCAATACCCTGTCAGGGCTCCTGGCCTTGAGGTAGAGAACGCCAGAACTAGTTCGAGAAAAAGAATAGCAAAAACAGACCTCGGCAATCCCTAACCTAGTGCCATATAACTGATTTATTCTATGGACGCCATTAATTATCTTCCACACATTGGGCGAATACTGTCCAGGAACAATATTAAAGTAACCAAAGAAGTGCAAGAACAGATCGTTGGGTGAAAAAGTGAGTCCCCCTTGGGAAAGCAACAAACCATGGATCCAATGGGCATCCTCTATCTCTCTAACATTTCTAGGGGGAAGCACAGCACTCAATATCTACCCACTCTGGGATGTTATAAAACTTCCTAAATTCAGAGACTGACCTATTCCCAATCTTCGCCATTAGAAAACCCTAGAAAACTACAAATTCAAAGAGAAAGTATAAAGAAAAGGCACAGGAGACTTATAAGATGGAAGTTCGACTCGAATGATGAAGAAGCACGAGCCCAAACAATAAGGAAGCAATGAGAATGGAGACTGAGAGAAGAAAGTACGAAGCGCTAGAGCTCACAGGGAATGGAGGAATGCTGGGAAGGTTGAAACGACAGTCGAAAAGTGACTATTCTAGAAAACCTTTAAGTGTTGCTAATCATAGTGCACAAAATACGAAGCGGGTGCCGCCAGAATCAGTTTCATAACTTTTAAAGAGTTGCACAATGTACAAAAAAGCCATTATGACTAATCATTTAAATTTATTGAGCCCAAAGCATGGCCCAACAAACTTAGGGGCAATTGTGGGTACCTGAAATTAGGGTGATGGGCCTGGACGAGTAGCCCAATTCTGGCGGCCCAAAGTCCAGACCCCCCATCTCTCTATTGATTATGATCCAGTCTCTTCCCACGTTCCCATTAAGGGAGATTTTAGGGAGAGATGGAAAACATGGGGGAGTCCAACACCCCCACTTACTAAAATGAACATGTAACCCTAGGTCCGGGGCAAAGGACAAGTTGTATTTTCTGTAACCACTCTCCGGAGTATATAGAAATAACACTGATTGCACCACCGTGGACGTTGGCACATCTTTACTGAACCACGTACATCCCCTGTTGTGTGATTGTCATTTTACATTCCTTACTTGTGCTTGGTGATTGCCTTTCTCCCATCTGTTTGTGTTGCATAATAATTGTCACCACAGTTTCTTATAAGTAATATTGAAAATGCTCGAATCTCTCATGTTATTTAACTATATTTGGACTAGAATATCAAACAAAATACACCCAAAATCAAAATTTGAATTTTTTTTATTTATGCAATAGGGTTTGGATATCAAAGAGGGGCAAAATAATTATTTATAATTTGAACTTCACGATCCAAATGAACTTTTGTGGGAATTAGTTTCATAATAAATTGGATATTAAAAAAATGACTTTTAACTCCCAGTATTTTAAATTTATTTATTAAATGCAATATCTTTTTCAATTAATGGTCATTTTAACTGTCATATTGATAGTTTCACCATTAAAACTTTGTATCTTGATGACTATTAAATTATCTATTATATTTTCTCATTCCAATCAATTACTATATATTGGAGCCGTAATACTGTGCAGAGAGTGAAAAATTAAACCCCTCATTTTCATTGAAAAAAAGTTGGAGTAATATCAGTAAGAGTTGATATATATATATATATATATATATATATATATATGTGTGTGTGTGTGTGTGTGTGTGTGTGTGTGTGTGTGTGTGCGCATATGTTTATTTGGTACTAGATTTAATGTTCTCTAATATTTTAATCCCTTATCAAACTTTAAGTTTCGACATGTCTATAACAAATATGCTGGGAATATTTTTTAATATGACAAAAATTATAATACGACAATCCCTTGTTACATAACGGTGCTTTAATATGACACTATGGACTTCACATTATTCTACAATAAATTTTAAGACCTCAACTAAAAATTTGTGGTGGTGCTTATACATGTTCAAATTTCGGAGTTTATTACTATATGCCCTTAATTAAAATTAATATTTGTAAATATGCCTCATACATAAACTTCTCACGTGCATCAACTAGTGCGTGAAAGCTGTTATTTATGTGACCTTTGTAATTTATCCCTAGATATCTAGCATCCAAGATGTAATTCCCCTCTTAGTTGTCATTTTCTTAATGTTAAATACAATTAAATGTGCCATAATGATTTGTAAATGCACAGCATATGAACAAACCCAATCCAAACTTATATGTTGTTTCAACCCCTCTTTTCTTCATCCAATTCCTTTTTTTTCAAGAGTTGATTATGACCAACTTATCTGTTTAGGGATGGAGAATCAGTATGACATTGATTGGTTATATTTAGAAGAAAAGCGCCAAGGTTAACCTCATACTTACTAAGGTTGTTTACTTTTATCTCTATTCTGTACAAACTAACCTTATACATTGTGTACATTTTTTCTTTTGTACAGAAAATTGGAGCAGTACTCAACAGTCACTAATAACTTGGATTATAGTCCTTTCAGTGATCCTTTCAACTATGATCAATACCTACTTCCACAATAAAATAATCAAATTCTCTTTGATTATGATCAACATCAACTTTCACAAATAAATCATCAAATTCCTGTTGATTATGATCAATACAAATTTTCACTACAAATAAATCAAAATCAGTACCAATTTTCACATCAAGACAATTTCATTCCCCAATTG